>PVKZ01002026.1:0-275153 GCA_004027375.1 Macroglossus sobrinus
TTAAATTTCAGGTAGAGAATAATATAGTGCATATTCCACGCATACTTATACACATAGATACTAATACTGAAAAAATCATTCATTTATCTGAAACTCAAATTTAACTGGGAACCCTATATTTTATCTGGCAAACCTACTCCTAACTCTATTCCCAGCCTCACCACCAAATTGCTCAATAGAACTCTCCACATGTCATTAGTGTCTCATTTGGTAATGAGTTTCACCTAATGACCCTTTTTCATTTCCCCATCGATGACAGAAGGGATGTTTTGAGGAATATTTTAAAATTTGATTACAGTCTATTAGTTGACTCGTATAGCAGAACCAATGTACGGAGAGGAGTGGGAATCCTGCACTTTATTGATATAAACTCTCGTTAGGAGAAAAACTATGTTTGTGATATTGAAGTTGAACTTACACATTTTACTACCAACATTTTATTATAAAGGTAATAAAGCCAAAGCTAGCTAATCAGAAAATAAAGAAAAAAAGGCTTGCTGAGTTGTCCAAGCTACTCAATTTTTAAAGCAGTCTTTTAAACATTGATATCAATAGAAGTTTCTAAAAAATTTAGTTGCAATGTTGCCCAACACTGAAAAACGTCATTTTATCTTGCGGTAGTGAAATAGTCATCCTGTATTTTATCTGGCTTTGTTGAATGACAACACACAAATATTCATCAAATCTCAATTTTTAAAAAGTGACTAAAATTGACCTGATTTGTTTATTGAAAGAAAAGCAATTTCAGTTTTGGAAGATAACATCAATATAAATTTAGATTCTTCTTTTAGTGGTAAACAATTCTCAAAGGAATCGAATTTTCTAAGCAAATGTCAAGTGTGCTCTCTAAAGCACTATTAATCAAATTACATAATTAAATATATGCTGTGCTTGATATATTAAATTTGGGACCATTTTACAAACTGAAGCTTTCTTCTTCTAGAATATGAATGAGTTAATCAGTGTAAGTGCCAAGTAACAAGACCGTTTTGATGTAGTTTAATATAAGTGTTCTTATTGTTTTAAAGGAGCACCAGCCACATATTACTTTCCACATATGGGTCCATGCTGCTCAGTGGACTAGGAGAAGGGAAGGATCTCAGTGAGGCTTCTATCAACAAATAGGCTAAGATGTTAACTACAGCAGGTATCCTGGTCAGGTTAGACTGCTATAACAAAATACCATAGGCTGGGTGGCTTAAACAACAAACATTTATTTCTCACAGTTTGGGAGGCTGGAAGTATAAGATCAGAGTTCCAGAATGGTCGAGTTCTTGGTAAAGTCTCACTTCCTGGTTTACAGATGGTCATCTTCTTGCTGTGCTCACGTGGCATAGAGAGATCTAGCTAGCTTTCTAGACTCTTTGTAAGAGCTCTAATTCCTTCATGGGGACTCAACTTTCATGACTTAATTACATCCCAAAGGACCGATCTTCAAGTTGAGGATTACAGTTGTAACATATGAATTTGTGGGGGATGGGGTGGAAGGAGAGGGACACACATACATTCAATCCATAATAGCCAATGTTATGAACTCTATTAATTTAAAATATTTAAGCACAGACAACACGATACTCTTCAAGTGACACTATAGGAGTAGTTTGTTGCCCTAATGAAGAAGGCACACCCGAGGCCTTATCGGCCAGCATTTAATCAGAAATATCTATGCTCCAAAAGTTGCTACTACAAGCCTTTCTGCTATCATTATCTCAGATCAATACCAAAGGCTTGGTATACCAACATAATGAATGCTAAAAAAATTTTGGTAAAAATGTGTGGGCTGTTAACCAGATAACAGATATTCAAAATAGAATTCTCAGTGATGAAATCAAAATATATAAAGTGGCTAAAAATAATTTACATTTATTTTAATCCTCAAATGAGAGAATCTAATGAGCTCTTCACTTTTTAGAAAGGTTTTCAAAGATTGATTCTTTAACAAAACTGGATACAACCACTTAAGAATCGTGTTTGATGCTGATTATTAATCTAACTGACTTCTGCCTTGAAACTATTGTCACATTTGTCTTGAGTAAATATTTTGTGTTAGGTCTTGTCGGAACACGCAAAAGGACAGAGAGCTAGGAATTCACTAAGTGTACATGGACTGTATGACTTATTTTATTTTGGCTTATTAATAAATGTTTGCTTAATGGATAATTGTATGCATGACAGCACGGGGTCTGAGTTTTTTGCTTTCTTCATAGCTCAATAGGGAGGTTGGGAAGTGAAGGGTATAGTTAACCCTGACCACCTCTAATTATTGTTAACTACTGTTGTTACCAAAGAGATCTCATAGTTATACTTGACCAAATTGCTTAGGTCAAGTCATAGCATCAGATATTACTGGGATAGCACGTAGGCACTAGAATTTCTGGTATACAGAGAGATCCTACTCCAAACTACCAGCTTCCTTTTTTTCTCAGAAGGTTGGTTTTCTGTCCTTGGACTGTAATCAAAATATCCCCTAGCCACTAGCTACTGCTGGACTTTCCCAATTAAAAAAACAAAAACAAAAACAAAAAACCAGGGAGTAAAAACTCCATAAAGCTTTAAAGTCAGTGTGAATTCAATGTGCCTTACGGCAAACATACAGAATAAGCCAACACAGTGAAGGTATGTGAAAGGTTTGCATGAAAAGAACCAATACTTGCCCTTTCTATAATCTTCTGTTCAATGTTCTATAGGGTTTTTGTCTTCTTTCTTGTTTACTTAGAGCTTGTAAACTGTTAACATTCCATATTTTACATTTCTTTGTTTAAAAAAAGAAGCAACTGAAAGGGAAGAGAATGGGGAAAAAATAAAAGCTCTCAGTTAACAAACATGAGCAATAAAAGCTTACTTAGATGTAAAGAGGAAGGTGATTATGAGAAAATCCTGTGTTTTCCAGAATTCATCCCTAAAACATCATTTCACCCTTTAGAGTATCCCCACTTCCTGCAGGGAAAGAGGAATTATACTCCTGTCTGTTCTCTTCAGCTCTGTTCTTAAATGGATAAAATTTGGTAAAGCAAAAATATCAAAGCAGCTTAGGAAAGAGATAAAGGTCTCCATAGTGACATTGTAGTCCCACCCAGGCAGAAAGGATGGAAGATGTGACCTTGTCTTACTAACAGAGGACAAAATGTGTTGCTGAACTCCTCTAGTGCCATCCTTCTTTTCTCTCAGGTGAGAGAAGAGTATATCATAGTACAACTATTTTATTCATTACTGTCACCCTCTTCCCCAACCCAGAGATGATCACTTATCTACTGAAAACTACTACATTTATCATTTTTCTGCTCCAAACGAGCTGAAATACAAATTAGCACACCCAGTTAACCCCGAGACATGTCATTCCTAAATTAAGAGTCTTTCAATAATTTCTTAAGAATCTGCATAGTCTTAGAAATAAAAATTTAATTCTTTAATTCGGCACTCAAGGCCCTTCACAATCTGAGCCAGCCATGCCAAGCATTTATGAATATCTAAAAATGACATTGATATACACTTCCTGACATCATGCATGGGTTCGTCTCCTCTGCTTGGAATGACTTAGATAGATAGATAGATAGATAGATAGATAGATAGATAGATAGATGATAGATAGATGATAGATAGATAGAAAAATAGATAGATAGATAGAAAGATAGATATAAATATAGATATAGATATAAATATATGATATATAGATACACATATACTTATACATATACATATGGATATATAGATATAGATATATAGATATAAATAGATAGATTAGATACAGATATAGATAGATATAGATATAGAGATAGAGATAGAGATGTAGTTGTAGATATAGATATAGATATAGATATAGATAGATATAGATAGATTATAGATAAATAGATATAGATATAGATAGATAGATAGATATAGATATAGATGATATAGATATAGATTAGATACAGACAGAGCTAGAGATAGATACAGATATAGATATAGGTATATAGATATATAGAAATAGATAGATATAGGTGATATAGATGATATATAGATATATACAGATATATCTATAGCTATAGATATAGCCTTTGTTATATATTTATATAACAAAGGAATTTTGATTCTCAGGTCATGAGCATTTTTACTATGAATCCATATTTGTGGATAACGTGTAATAACTACAGAGGGTCTCACAATTCCTAGAGTGTTGTTGAGCTCTTCTAAATATTCTAAGATATCCTTCCATTATCAGGACATGCTTCCAGACTGTGTTATTGCCCTGACAGGTCTGCCTGCCCAAGCAGCAGTTTGTTTCCAAATTGTTGTGTGAGGATGGAATGATGTGGGAGAAAGAGAGAGAAAGAAAAATAATTGGACCAAGCACTGAGTCAGGGATCAAATTTACATCAAGGTGTTTCAGGTAATGATCAAATTAACTGAAAATTACCTCAAATTTTTTTAACCTTTTTTTTAAGCCTACAGCACCTGGTCTTCCTAGGTGGTATTTCCTCCAAGTACCAACCAGGCCTGACCCTGCTTAGCTTACGAGATCAGACATCAAGCTTGTTCAGGGTGGCATGGCGGTAGACCATGGACCGTGGCTCCACTGGGGCGTGAATCCAGGACCTTCTGCATGTAAAGCAGACATGCTAACGTGCTAACCACTATACTATGGAACCACGTCCTTCTTAACCACGTTTAATTTCTATCTTTTGAAATGAAGTTTCCCCATTTTGTACTTTGAATTATGCAATATCTTATGGGGGGTATAAAGAAATAGTTGTGTGTGTGTGTGTGTGTGTGTGTGTGTGTGTGTATGTGTGTGTGTATGCACACTTACAGGCTATAACATACATAAGTCACTACTTCTGAGCATAAATCATAAACTGTCATATATTCAGAGATTTCCAGAACTGGGCCTCTGAGAAATGAGATGTTGATCTATATAAAGCCCTTACTAGTGCCTGACTTCATGGAGCATTATTCATGAGGGTATTACAGGAGCAGTCTGCTCATGGATGTTAGCAAGGAACAGTGAATGCTTTGAGAGATTGGTTACCCTAGGACTCCACTGGTTTCCATCTTCCTACCTCCTCCAGCACATGCCCATACACACTCACATTCATAACATACAAATGCATGTTTGTACACGTCAGATTCCATTTGGGCTCTGAAACTTGCTCTCAAAAGCACCTTGCATATTAACATTAGAAAATGTGTCTACTATATTCACCATTACCCCAGGTACCTACTACAATATCCACTGCCTAATAAGGATTTATTGAGTAAATGAATGAATAAGAGAATACATTGGTTACTATATCCAAATTCTAATTTTTTGCATTTTATTTTTCCTTTTTATGCTGTGATATTCATGAAGGGTTTATTAATCTTGGGGAGTTATTGGTATTTATATGCTGCATTGTTTTTATAAAACAAACCATCATTTAAAAAATTCAAACAAAACAAAAAATACAGAGAAGAAAGCTTAAAATAACTTGAAATCTATTGGACTAGGTCTATTGATGGGCATTCTTTCCAGACATTTCCTAATAAAAATATATAAATATGTAACATGTTTTATATACATATTATAGGTATGTCTGTGTGTGTGTGTATATGTGTGTATATACTATATTAGAAAACTCTTTGGAGAAAATATATAAATATATAAAATATGAATTGTATAAATACACAAACATCTATTTGTCTAGATATCACTTAATGGAAATATAGATATGTAAATGTAAAAAATGCTATTTTGTATCAATAGAGTTCTTCCACTTTAAATATATTTGTATATTTATTTCTTGTTCCAGAGCCAGAAGTCTGAATAGGTGTTTCAGCATGGTCCAGTTCTGGTGACAGCCTCTTCCATGTTGCCACACTCTCATTGTATCTTCACATGGCAGAAGAAGCAAGAGAACTCTCTGGGGCCTCTTTAATAAGGGCATTAATCTCATTATGAGGGCTCCGTCCTCATGACTTTATCATCTTCCAAGGCCCCACCTCCTAATGCCATCACACTGGGGGTTAGCGTTTCAACATTTGGGGAGGCACACAAACATTTAGTCCATAGCACAGCCCTAAAAGACTTACTTGCAAAACAGTTGAGGGGCCGGGAGTTGGTTTTCATTCTCTCTGAGACTCAGTGTCCTCACTATGAAAAAGAGTGATTGTAGCATCTATCTTATAGGATTTTTGTGAAAACCAAATGAATTGATAAAAAAATTTCTAACATGATACTCACAGTTTTCACTAAAAAATTATTAGCCTGTATTTTTTATAGGCATTAAAAGTATTACAATAATCATTCAAATTGGTTCTCCTGTGGCAATTTTAATTTTTACAGATTTGAACGCCCAGCTATCAGTACCTGTACAAGAGACTTCAAATCTTGTACCTAATACTACAGCTGGAAACTAGAAAGTTTTGACAATGGTACTAAATAGGAAATATGATATAATTTTGAAATTAAGATTTTTCAGTTGAAAATGAGAAATACCTAATTTGAACCAGAAGATAGGAAGATACAATTCTTGGTTCATGTACTGGTAAGTTCTCCATTTTTTGTCTTGCTTTCCTTTTTGTTGTCTTCAATCTCAACAAGAATAAAATGATGGCTACCAACAATTCTAGGTTTAGATTACCTTTACATCTAACCATTATAGTAAAAGAGAATTTAATGTAATGATGGTTCTATGACTACTCAAAATGAGGTTTCTAGTTAGCTTGATTTATTTATGTGTCAGTTTCCTGGAAGGGAGTAGATGAGTGCTTGTTAGGAAAAAGGACAGCCCAACCTAAACCATATAAATGCCATAAGAAATGAGGAGAGGTGGTTCCCCAAAGTGAAACTGGACAGATAAAAAATACCCATTTCATAAGGTCTACTCAATGTTAATATACTTTAAAACATGAAAAAATGACTGAAGCATTATGAGACAACTTGATATGTATTATTCTTAATTAAAAAAAATAAAAGAGACCCAATAAAATAGGTAAAAGTTATATGGCACTTGCCATTTCAGAGATTGCTCTAAGAGTTTGTTATAGTAACACATTTAAGCCTTTCAACAACAAAAGGTAAGTTTCCATATTTCAGATGAGAAAATTGAAGCACAAAGAGATTAAGTGGCAAAGCTGGAATATGAATGTAGAGTGTCTGGCTTCAGATGCATGGTTCTTAACCATTGTGCTATTTATTATTCCTTTTATGAGGTTGACAGGAAAGTCTTAGAAGAAATAATTAAAGATGAAATTTAGCGTATCTGAATTAATAACTCTGCTGGTATCTTCTATTTGCCATTCCAGATAGCTGTCTTCTCTGAGTCTCTCTCACTGAGCCCTCCCTTCCTTCAGGTCTAGAACTAACAACTTCTTGCTGGCACTAGTCTCAAGGTATTTCACTATCCCAGTTGATGTCCCATAGCTTTGTAGAGTCCCTTTATTAAACTCCTCAATACTAAGCTTGATGGTACCATTTCTTTTTCTCAAATCTTCCATTTGCTGGCTGGTACAATGGACAAAATTCTTCTTATAAAAATAATAATAATTCAATAATTTACTATTTATTTTACTTTGAAAAAGGATACATTACAGAACACAAATATAACTTCTTTTTGAATGGAAAGAGAAACCATTTTATGTAAAAAGATAGGGAGCCAATTTTAATAATCTAAAGCATGAGTTTGTCACAAGAATTATTTTACTATCTTGGGATGGACTTCTTGGGGCTGATAAACATCTTTTTCAAAATACATCCCCCCTTTTGGTGGGGTTGCTATGTGAAAAAATTAATTTAAATCATATTAATTGTATCATACCTAGACCTCTGACACTAATATTTTATGATTATATAAAGGAATAAACTGGGCTCTCGCTTCTAAATTTTGTGTTTTGGTAAGCCATAAGAATGGACAATTCTAAACAATGCTGAGAGATGGCTTAAAGCAGTTGGTCATACACAGTTCTCAAATTCTGTATCAGAGCTACTGTCCACCAAAGGTGTGTGTTCCCCTTTCACAGGGTTGATGGCTATTGGAGGAGGTTATTGAAGGCACCTTCTTGGCCAGAGAGTACATTATTTTAGCCCTCTTATATATGGGTGTGGCTGTTTAACTTAATTTTGGTCAGTGAAATACAGAGATAAACGTTTGGCATTAAAAACCTCTCATGTTATTCGTCTTTCTACTCACTGAATGCTGACACCCAGAGCAATCTTGAAAGCCACGTGTTCTCACACCCTGGTTGCCTGAATGGCTGTGTGGAGTAGGAGCATCTTTCACCTTCAACTACCATTTGTACTTTACATGAATGAGAAATAAACTTCTAAGTTAACATGTTAATATGTTGTCAGTTAGTGTTACCCTTAACTCATACAAGTTCTTTGTAGAAAATAATGGTAGTTACCTGAAAATGAACTACTGTTTTGCAGTCTTGCTACCAGGTTGTAAAGAAGGCAAGTCTCAGGTCAAATCCTGCCACATTTATTAAACCAACATTCCTCAGCAAATTGGAACAAAAATAATTCACATAACCTATTTTATAAGTCTGATAAAGTCCAAGATCTTTGTTAATTTACATATTCCAACCTCCACTTTTCATGAAAGTTTTATACAACAACATTCCAGAACAGGATTCTTTTTACCTTAGGGGCAGCATCAGAGAACCAGAAATCCTCTACATCACTGGCTGGACACAGGACCGTGCCAGGCTCAAATCTCCTAAAGGTGTAGGTTTTCAGGTTTGCTGACACATAGGAGTTGATAAATATTAGCTGAATTTCTAAATAAAATTTCTTTGAACTGAAATAATACAAGAAAGTCCTCCCACTGAGCAAAGGAGAAGTTAGGAGAGTATACATCTATCTTTTCCTAAAATATGTCTTCTCTGTATGCTTTCTTCTTAAAGGGAGTAGAGTTACAAGAATACCAGCCCATCATCTAACCATGTTAAGTGTTCACTAAATACTCAGTGAAAAAATGAAAGGCATTCGCCTCTATTTTCTGACAGCACTCTCCTTTAACTTTATTAAAATGAAACTGCGAATTTTACTCATAGCACACTCAAGTGTGCAAAGAATATGATGAGGATGTGTGACATTGGTCTCTGAAGTTTTCACTTTCTGTGGCTCCCCTCATCCTCTCGGCACTTCTGCATCTTTTCCACTGGAGTAAAAGGCATGTACCTATCCCTTGCATGCCATTTGCAGGCCATGAGGAATGGGAGTACAGCCTCAGGCTCATATATTTAGCCTTTCTTCTCCTCAAATCTGTACTCCCTCACTCCATTAATGGTAGATGTAGTGCTGAGCACAAAGCACAAATTCTGTCAGGCCTGCAGCCTCCTTCAGGCTATGCCCGGGAAAATATACCATCATTTCTAGTGTTCCTGACTTCTCAGTGCCTTCTGAAGTTTCTACCACATCAAATTCATTCAAAGGTGGACCCATGAGAGGAACAGATGCTGGCATGGGATCTGCCCTCTCACCCTCTCAGTCCACTGCTGGGAAACGGAGCTTTTTCTCTCTCATGATATGCTGAGTTTCCTCTGTCCTGTGTTCCTTTCTAAATTCAGTTTTCATATCAATTCATTTTTGGCACTACTGTCTGAGAAATTTTTTAAAAACCAAAGAGGGTAAACGATGTCCTTACTGGATGTCCTTTCATTAGAATGCTGAAACTGAACATTTGCTTGTACTCTTGTCTTTGGTTATTTTGCAACTTGAATTACAAATTAATTTTGACCAATTTGATTGCCACTCTATAGAAAAAAATATTCCAAATATTATATTTAATTGTCCTGTAGATTATATATTTTGCATCTATTAGCAAATTAATTTCAGCATTCCAGTTAATTATATCTAATTTATCCTTTGAACCAATAATATTTTACTGTTCATCTAAAAAGTAAGTTAAATGAGTTAACTAAAATCTTTGACATGTATTTTGTATCCATATAAGAATTATTTTACCTATTAAAAATTATATGTTTGAATTATCTCTTACCTTTTGTCATTTAAGTCAGCAACATCAGTGTTGATTTATTTTTTCCTCAATTCCCCAAGTTCAGTGAGTCACCAAGGCCAAACAAATCTGTATTTATAATACTTTCATATACATTTGTGGTCTCTCCATCATTCACTTTCACTGCTATATTATTCACTGCTATATAATTCATCTCCTCAATTATGTTTTTCTCCCCAACTCCAATCTTTCTGTTAAAAATCCAACTTTCTCACACCCACTGGAGTGATCAATTTAACATGCAAATTAGATTCTACTACTCCGATACCTTTAAACATTTCATTGTTTCCCCTTTTGTCCCAACAGTAAGTTCCCTAGCAAGAATCACAAAACTTTCCCTGACCTGCTCTTTCACCTCCCTAGAGAAATTTTTCTCTTCTGAGATCAGCAACATTAAATTACTTTCATTTCTCTGGGAACAAACTCCTAAACTTCCCCAGTCTGACTTTTATCTTACTCTATTTCAAATGACTGTTTTATTTGTCTTGGTTTCCCAGGAGACTGGGCAACCTAGACAAATAAAAGTTCAGAAATCAATAATTGGGTATATATTTGTATTTATTTTCTATTATTGTATAACAAATTATAACAAATTTATTTGCTTAAAACAACACATTTTAATCTCACAGTTTGTGTAGGTTAGGCATCCAGCCTGACTTAACTGATCCTCTGCTGAGGGGCTCACAAGGCTTTAATCAAGGCATAAGCTGACCTGACTGGGAAAGAATCTACTTTCAAGCTCCCTCGGGTTGTTAATACAACTCGTTTCCCTTGTGAAGGTAGAATTCATGAAACTTCCTTCTTCAAAGCCAACAAAAAAGAGAGTCTAGATGGAATCTGTTAGCAATATGGCGTATCATATAATGTAAGTAACATAATCACTATATTCTATTGGTTTGAAGCAAGTTTTTTAATACGGACTAACTTTTTTCTAGGCTAGCTTTTGGTCGAAGATCATTTGAGGAGAAGAGTGATGAGAGGAGATGGGTCAGAAAGTGACTTGGATTTCTGTTTGTTTCCAGACATTTCCTTCAATACCGTCTCTCATAACCAAGTCTCCTTGACTCTAAGTGAAACCTCCTTTTCATAAGGTGTGTGTGTGTAGACACGTATGTGTGTGTGTTGCATGTGTATGTGTTATTCTTGAGCAGCTGGCCAGCATTAGTAGGTGCACCACCCACTTTTTTTGCTCCAATTTTTCATACCAGCAGTTTAATTTGGGGTGGGGGTGGGGATAAAAGGGTCTAGTTTTCATACTTCCTCATTCATCTGCTTCGCAAGCTAGTCTTTGGGATTGCTAAATGGAGTTCAAAGATATTCTCGCAGACCTCTCACATTCCAAGACCTGGCTATTTCAAAGGAAGTATGTTGCTGTATCTCCTGAGATTATGCAAACTACTTTTGGACATCTGCCAAGGTACAATTTCTACTCTCTGCTACCTGCCTTGATGTAGCTGTGTTGGGAAGCGCTTCTTCATGGATAATAATTGAGTTCAATTATTAGAGCAGCATAGAGATGCTTTTACTTTTTGTTTTTTTTTGGGGGGGGGAACTGAAGTCATCCCAAGCATTTTTTCTGACACATGTTGCTAAGCTGATCAACTAACAATAGACTTCCTTCTCAGTCTCACAAACTCTTTCAAGATCTGATTACCACCTTTTGGCCATATCTTCCTTTACTCCTCTAAACAGATCCTTGCTCCAAACATACAGAATTTAACTTATATGTTCATATTTCACTTCCATTTTTAATAGGTATTTAAACATACATAACTACCTGCCGGTGCCTGAAAGTGTGATGTTATTCCCACTTAGAATATCTTTATCCTGCTCTTCTGAAATGACCACTTCAAGACTCAGCTCAATTGTCACCTTTCTGAGAATTCCTTTATTATAAATGAGGGCAATAATGAAAGTAACATTTCAGTTCTCACTTCACATTGCTGATATCCAGGTCACTACCTAATTCCTGCAAGATTTTGTTTTTTTCTCTGAGCCAGCCTCGTGTTGCTCCCTTCTCCCCCGCTCCAAAAAAAATCTATGTTTTGCCTAGGCTGGTACATGTTGGATTTCTGTCACTAGAAATTAAAGATTTCCCTGAAGGATTTTACTAAGAAAGCAGCAGTGGAATCATTTTCTCAGATTTATTTTCTGCAGTCTGACAATGTACTGCTCTTCTCTATTTTAACTGTATGGAAATAGTCCATCTCTGATTCACATGTTATAGTTCAAGGAATATAGATCAAGTTCAAAATATGTGAAATGACTTTGAAAATAAGTAGATGTACTTCCATTAAATGAAAGTTCTTCATATGTAAGCAAAAAAAAAATGTTGGAAATAAAGATTTATACTACAAATGGTATCTTAATCTTATAAAGTTATTATTATAATCAATAACAATTGATTTCTTGAACAGTCAGTTTCTGCTCAGATATTTAAAATGTAATTGGGCTAATTTGAACTTTTCAAAAATGTATGAATATATTAAATAAGCTAGGAAGAACATCCATGAATTACTAGATAAAAACAAGGTAAGACAAGAACATTCGCCTCTCCTTATATGCTTCACAGGTAAAACAACATTTTACAGATTCTAAATTCATGATCACATAGCCAAAAGTAAAGCAAAAGCAGATATACCATAATGACATACTTATTTAAGCCATAATACAGTTTTGTGGAAAAAGAAATATTTCAGACAAAAAACTGTAATATATCCAAATGTTTACAGGGTACATAAAAATGTAATCTTAAAAAATTTATTAAAATATTCTAAATAGGTAGGAAAATTAAATATTCTATTTCAAATGTATTAATATTTATAATCTACCTATTGTATAGTTTTTTCCATTATTGGTGACAAAGTTTTCTTAAGATTTACATAGTGCTGTTAAAATATGTTCAGCAGCATATAAATAAGTTAAACAGAAGAAGTACATCTTTCCATTAAATAAAAATAAAATTTAAAGATAAAACAAACAACTCTATTGGAAAGAAAGTTTAAACTGTATTTCTGTGAGGGTATTAAAAATATTTCTTAGCACTAAAGGGATGCATAGCACTAAAAATTAATTACATAATTAATAACTTACAGAATCAAGAACATACTTAAAATTAATTTAAATGCTAGACAAAAGAGTTACAATTTGACCAAGAGTCTCAAACTATTACAATATGCCAATCATCTGAAGAAACTTTCTGAAAGTTACCAGTGCTTTACATTGCACTCCATGTCTTATTTCACAAAAGCAGACATCCTGCAGTTCAAAAATTTTAAGATGCTTTTGACAGACAAAGATATGTCTAAAAACAGCAAAAGTGAGAAGTAGTATACAAAGAGTTAAACATAGATTTATATTTAGCTATATTCTTGTTTATTCATTCGTAACAGCCTAATAAGTAGAGCAAAACACAAAATAATCTAAACATCAATTATGCAGGGTTAAATATTGAAAGGATTCACAAGAGTCCTAAAGGGGTTCAGAAGTCTTATCCAACATGTGCCACTTTGGCATGTGAATTATTGTGAACTGAAGGCAGTCAAGACCATGTAAGATCATAAGAAATTTTTCTCTCTCCTTTAGAGTATTTAAATAGGGTCCTCACCCATAATAAGAGTTCTCACCAGAAATAACTTTTTATGACCTATTTATAGGGCAAGGGAAACTTCTAATTACTAAACATCTGGTCTTCCCATCAACCTTTCCCCCGCTCTGAAGCCCCAAGATGCCTTACCTCATGCTTAGCTCAGAATGTCATCTATATTTCATTTTACCTTTCTGTCTTGGAGCACTTATGTATGTGAGGTCTCTGACCCATTTATGTGGGGTTCCCATACATATGTATGTAATTAAATTTAGTTATTGTCTCTTATTAATTTGTGTCATTTCTATTTAATTATTAGACCAATCAAAAGTACCAGAAGGAGAGAGGAACATTTCTTCCTCCCTTACACTTCACAGAGTGTATTCATGTAAGGTGTCAATAAAAGTAAAGGATACAGTACAGCAGGGAAACAATGCTCAAGCAGTCATCCAGGGTCCAGAGACATGCAGGTGCAGCCCTTCTGGGGACGTGTCTCAGTAACTTAAAATATATCTTGATTTCAGGAGGGCTTAGGCACCAGTTTACAATGGGATCTTTTATATCCTGCTGGTCACATAGCCACGCCTAGCTGTGCAAGTTCACACTAAATGTAAACCATTAATCCATACATCCCTCAACAATGTAGTTAAGCCAGCCCTAGTGCCTTGAGGGTTGTTTTGAACATTAAACAGCACATTATAAATCACTGACTAATAAATCTCATTCTTATCTTACCTAAGTATCAGTACCATTCTCAGACATTCCCAGAGATAAGCATAGAACTGTCTTGGTCCAGCTATAAACTCAGCCAGTATTACACAACACACATAGAATATTATTACAGTAGTCAGGACTACCCGCTTTTGAGTTTAATTAATATCAATATCTGCATTTGTACCTCTTATGACAGAGGCTTGAATTTCTCACAAAGTGTAAAATTTCCAACTTTTTACAGTTGGACCTCTGTTAGATTTTAAAAATTCAATATTGAGAAATAGTAACTGCATCTGCAAGCTTTCTGACTCTTTTTTAATAAAGTTTCTATACATATTGAAAAAATAATTCCATGTAAGCATATAATAAAGTCAAATAAACACAACAAACGAGCAAATATTTGAGAAAAATGTAAGTCTCAAGAACTGATACAGGAAGTTCAAAAGTTATACAAACATCCCAATCCACAAAAAGAAAGCTTTATAAATTTAAAATAAAATTGTAACTTTTAGAATAAGTGTTAACATCACCAAAGCATTACTCATACAATTTATTCCGAGACTGACAATTTTTTCCAAAATTTGATTTTCATCATTTATTTCTAATCAATATACTAAACACACTTCAAAAGATAAAACAGAAAGAAACCATAAACTTCATTAAAATTTTTAGTTAGGAATAACCTAAATTTTTTCATGCTTTCTTTCTTTACTAAATTAATATACATGTCTTCGCCTTTAAAAAATGAAAATAAAGCAAATAAGGAACGTGATTGAATAATAAGCATGGTGCTGGACATATAAAGATTAACTACATACTGATGACTTCTTCTACCATATGGTATTACTGCAAATAAATCAAAATTAGCCATTCACCATTCACAGATTTGAGTATTCAATGTTACCAGACATGTCCTAAAAATAGATCTTCCTACACCTGCCCTAGAATAAGATCAGTGCCCAAATCATCCATGGGAGAGGTTCAGGATGAAACAAATAATTCTGTGTGTTCAGTACTACCAATTCTAGCCATCACATTTGTAGACAGATGAGATCACATTTAACACAAAGAGAACTGAGACAAGTAATCACGAAAAGGCACTAGAAAGCTGGATGTTTGCACAAGAGACAAAAAGTTGTCTGACTCAGTGGTTGCAAGTCTAGCTAAACATTAAAAAAAAAAAAAAGAACACACAATCCTAGAGAGCTTTATAAAAATGCTGATGTCAGGCCACTGCACAGGCATGCACTGCACAACTCCAAGGGGCACCATGCATATAATTTTGATGTGAATGGAGTCCCATGGAGTTGTTCAAGAGCATTCCTACTGGGCCCCAATGGTAAATTTCTGGGAATGGTGTGGGGCTTTTGCACTTTTAAAAAGATGATTTAATACACAGCCAGAATTGAAAGCTACTGGTCAAACCATTTTTTTTTTCATGACCTAATTATCTGCCTTTGAGACTCATGTTGAGATTGTTATTACTTTCAATATATGCATGCTGAGCAACTTCTTTCTTCTCCATTAATAATTTTAGAAATTTTAAAAAATATGTCTAACAACCATCTTCCCCATGTAATGCAAGAACATTTGCTTTCGCTTCTTTCACTTACCTTATTCCATCGCCCCCAAAGTATGCAGAAGCTAACTGAACCACTTTCCTTTATGTAACTATATAATTTTAATTAATAATAATATTAGTTATAATTATTATGTGATTTTTACATAGACATGGTAGATACTTTTCTAGGTACTCTGTACATTCCAACAATTCTATTCATGAAATAAACACAATTGGTAACAAGAAAATTATCTTCTAAGTATTATATGATCCAGGTATTATTAGACCATTGTATCCTGCTGTTAAGAAAGAGAGGGAGGGAGGGAAAAAGGGAGAGAGAGAAGGAGGGAGGAAGAAAGAAATGAAGGAAAAATGGAAGGAAGGAAAGAAGAAAGGAAAGGCTATACAAGTGGCCAAATCAGTTGTTAGCAGGTGATCTGGGTATCTGTTTGGTCAGCCTCACAAGCCTTCTTTGGAGAATTTATTTGCCTCTATACTACGTGTGGCTTCAGAGGCTGCTCATCCCAGAACCATTCTCCCACCACTCTTCCCCGCAACCCCACCCTTACTCCCACCATCATCACAAGGTTAGTGAGGATGGGACTCAGTCAAGCCCAGTTTGAACCTTGGGCAAAGATTCATCAGAACAGAAGGCAGGTGGACTTGCATTAACTGAAGGAAATGCCCTAGCAATGGTTAAAAAATCTGTGCCATTTGATCCCCTAACCTGCCCTTGTTGCTCAGATTTCCATTTTTTTCCCTTTAGAATGAACAAATGTACTCTGAATAAATTACTTTTTGCATAAGTTGGCCAGATTCAGTTTCTGTTCTTTGCAACTAAAGGATCCACAATTAGAGAAATTGGTACCAGTGTAGAGTTCAGTCAGGTAAAAGAACCTCAGGGATGTATGCACTATTTGAATTTACTTATTGGGCTGAGGACAGCCAGATGGAAGTAAAAATTCACTTCTCATTCCAGGAAAGGGAATGAGTAGCCATTGCTATGAAGTGGCAAAATAACTCATCGAGGTATCAATTGCATTCATTTCAGACAATGAGCTCAGTGAGTGTGAAGCTCTAGCAGAACAAATAGCTGCTACCATTAGCCAAAACAAAAGATATAAGGAGATTTTAGACCAACAAAATGGAGGCCCTGACAATTTAAAGTAACTTAAAAGAAAATTAAAAGTTATGATCTTAAAATCTTCCCTGAAGGCATAGAATAGAATTCAGAGCCTTATTATAACCTGAAGGTTTCTTACCAACTTCCTTTAAGTCGAGATTATGGAAAACCACACACAAAAATGCTGTAGGTTTCCAACTGGCCCCAGGTAACAGACCACAATCTCTACAGATCATTTATGTAAACATTACTAATCAGGAAGAAGGAGGATACTAACAGTTTTAACACTATATCTAAAGAGAATTCTAAGAAATAGAGAATTTCAAAATCACAAATCCTTTGAAAACACCACAGAGCTTTCAGGGGATATACACATATAAATCCCATTCATGTCCCTCCTTTCACCATTGCTCATACAGCAGCACAGTAACTTGAAATGGCGTAGGTGACAAACAGGAAAAGACAGAGAAGGAAAGGCCTCCTGCCTAGGAGGAACCGAAGGACTCCATTAGTTGATATGGTTTTATTTTTGTTTTTGTTTTTTAATTTAGAGAATATTTGCAATGGTTGTTAAAATGTCTTGACTATTTTGGATTAATTTTAATCCAAATATAATTTTGGTAGAGCTGAATTCATTAATATTTGATGGAAGTACCCGAAGCTACAGTCAATGTGCCAGCTAAGTTATTGAGTATGATCTCAGCAACTTGTCTAAGAGTAGCCCATGCCAAGTGACAGAGAGGCCAGAAATTTCTTGGTACAAAGCAGAAAGAATTCAATTATTTTCAAGACTGAGATGCTTGATCTCTAAAGCATTTCACCCATTTGCCCTTTATTCCTTCCCATTAGAACCCAAATCAGTCTCCATTCATTCCTGCAGTAGAAAGATTTTGGGGAGAAAATACTAGTCTTTTTTAAGTATTTATTACCAGCTGTGATATTTAGACCAGTAAGCTATTCGGGAAGTACAGCAAACGAAAAGGGTTTTTATAACATCAGGAAGTCTCACAGAAGCCCTAAATGATTAAACCAGGTAGCATCATCAACATAATGGGCAGTGAGACAGGTATAGAAATCAGATAACAGAAAACATTAAGATATGAAATCTCTGACTCTGACTAATATGAGAAACTCCAGGAATGAAATCAATAAGCGGTCACCAAGGTCATATTTGATTTGCAAAAAAAGAAAAAAATCTAGATCTAGTGAACAGCAGTAGGATAAAGTTACTCTTCTTATATCATTGCCTCTGAAACAATTCTAAGTCCTGAGTCAATTCACAGACTCAGAAGCCCTTAAATAAAGGCTACCACTGAGGGAAAACCACAAACTTACACCATTTTGTACATTTGAATCTTCTTCTTTATCTTCTCCAAAGGAATGTGTAGCCATTTTATCTGGGTATCTATGTCTCAGAAAAAGGGAAACATTCCAGACTCTTTTAAGAGTTATTGAATACAGGCTCTAAAATAACACTCATCTTTGGGCATCTGCAATGTCACTGTATCCCCTGGTCAGAATAGAGGCTAATGGAGTCCAGATGATAAAAAGTATTCTGACCTGAGTTTGCCTCACAGTAGACCCAGGGATACCCTAACACCATTCACTGGCTATTTTCCAGGTACCTAATTGTAAAGTTTGAAAGTTATCTTCAGCATTGGCTCCCTGACCTATGGTAAAGTCCCTTATGAAAGGAAGAGCCATATGAAAGCCATTGTCAATTCTCTTTCCTACCACAGAGTGAACAAAAACCCACAACCATATTAACTGGAGAACTGTAGAGAATTATGTCATCATAAAATTTAAAACATGCAAGTGTTGTAAGATAGGTCATATCCTCTATTAATTATCATTTTAGTACATGCAGAACATGTAGGGGTATGAAAAAATGGCAGCAATTTATCATAAGTAAAATTAGGTGGTGACTCCAGTTGCCAATGTGGTCTTCTTACTTCTAGCTACAGACTGAATGTTTCCTCCCAAAATTGATATGTCAAAACCTCCCATGTGATGGTATTAGAGGTGAGGCTCTGAGAGTAGATTAGGTCATGAAGGTGGAGCCCTCGTGATTGGGATTCGCTTCCTTATAAAAGAGACTCCAAAGAGTAGCACCCTTTCTCTTCCCAAGAGTGTGCAGTTACAGTGAGAAGACAACCAGCTATGAACCAGAACACCACTCTATCAATGTTTTAATCTTGGCCTTCCAAACCTTTAGAATCCTGAGAACCAATTTTTTGTTTTGTTTTGTTTTTCCAGCTTTATTGAGATATAACTGACATATAACACTATGTAAGTTTAAGGTGTACAACATGATGATTTGATACATTTACATTTTGCTAAATAATTACCACAGTAGGATTAATCAACACATAACATCACTTCACATAATTATCACTTTTTGTGTAGTGAGAATATTCAAGATTTACTCTTTAAGAACTTTTAAGGATGTAATACTGTGTTGTTAACAATAGTCACGATGCTGTACCTTAGATTCTCAGGAATTAACCATTTTATAACTGGAAGTTTCTACCCTTTGACATCTCTCTACTTCTACCACTCCCTAGCCTCTGGAAACCACCATTCTACTCTCTGTTTCTATGAGTTTTACTTTTTTTAGATTGCACATATAAGAAGCATCACACAGCATTTGTCTTTCTTTGTCTGACTTATTTCACTTAGTATAATGCTTACAAGTTCCATTCATGTTGTTGCAAATGGCTGGATTTCCTTTTCTTGTGGCTGAATAATATTCATATAAATATATATTAGACAAATATATCACATCTTCTTTATTCATTCATCAATAGACACTTAAGACTGTTTTCATATCTTGGTTATTGTGAATAATGCTGCAATAAAAATGGGAGAGGAATCTCTCTTCAAGATCCTGATTTCATTTCATTTGGATATAGATCCTGAAGTAGAACTGCTGGGTCAGAAGGTAATTCTATTTTTAATTTTTTGAGAAACTTCTATATTGTTTCCATAGTGACTGTACCAATTTACATTCCCACCTACAGTGCATTAGGGTTCCCTTTTCTCCATATCCTCACCAACACTTGACTACACATATGAGGATTTATTCGTGGGCTGGACGAATTCCCAAACCTGGGGGACACTCTAGCGGTTGTACAACCCCCACTAGCTCACAGCCTCCACCACCAGGATCCTGAGGGGACCCTGGTTTGAGTATCATTTTCTCTGATATTTCCAGGTCAGGACTATGTTCAAACTGAAGTGGAAGGAAAAGGCACCAGCCAACTTGCTGTTCCTCTAGCTCGTAGGGAGCTAATATCCACCCACTTCCATCCCTCGCCCTAAAATCTAGAGCAGGCTGGAGTCGGCCACCTTCTGACAACCCCGCCAAGCGGTAGACTGGGTATCCCGCTCCTAGGAGGTCAGCGTGCGAGTGCACCTAGACTTTGGGAGCTCAGAACACGCACAGAGGATCCCACAGCTTATCTCACTCATCCAGTAGCCGCGCTCCTGTTGTCCCCACCATCCCCATTTCAAAGTCGCACATACGCTGTGACTTCCATGTCACAGTGCTGGAAACCTGGCCCAGCACCTGTGGGATCAGACAAAACAGAATGGTAGGTGGGATCCTGGTCTGAGGGTGGCACTGAGTCTGGGCGCCGAGGGCAAGCATGCTGCACAGATCTGGCCCTGGGCGTCGCTTTAATACCCTCCGGCGTAGGTGTCAGCGAGGTATACCTATGTGATGATATCCAACCATCTTTACCTGAGGCTCTCAAACTCCAGCTGAACACGCATTTTCAAAATCTGAAGGCCAGAATTTTAAACTGGCATGTTCTATAGTAACATTTTAATCAATTCAGAGTCAGGGCTACTGTCCCATTATCGTTACCCATATTGAAGACACTCTTCTACTTCCCTCCATTGCCCCTAATTTCGGGTGTTCTGTTTCGTTTCTCTATGTGATAACACTTGTGATGTACAAGCCTTAAAATTGATCATGAGGTACTGACAAAGTATTTCCTTTCTCTATGCCTCATTTTCTTCATCTACTCAACACCGATAATAATAGTACTTAACCTCAGAAGGGTGTTATGAAGATTTAGTGATAGGGTACAGACAAATTGCCTGGCACATAGCATGCACTCAGAGCTCTCCTCCTTACAGAACTATGCCATATGACAATTAAAAGAGCTTTAAAAATACAATTTTCTGTTACACTGCAAAATTATGTCAGGGATGGGCGAGGCTGGGCAACCTGGGTTACAGTGTGATTAATTTAGAATTTTACTATTATAAACTGTAGAATTTACCTTTTAATCAAGTAACTCTTATAACTCAAATTCTATGCAAGTTAATCAGAAACTCAGCCTTCTTACAAACACTTCTAGCTACACTTATCTTTTATTCTAAACATTTCATATTGTTTCAACAAGAAATTACAAAAACTTAAACATGATGGTTTCTGAAATTTTCAATAATTGGAATTAATAATTTTGGAAAAAAATACTTAATTAATACCAAATTAATTATAATACCAATAATACCAAATTATACTACTTGAAATCTAAGATGTTGACATTGTTAATTATTTCTTCATATATTACTGATGAAACTTACATTTTATGTCTTTAGGGAATCTATTCAAAATGTAATGAATGTCTCCCTGAGTCTCATATGCACTTTCTTTAAAAAATAATATATCTTTCTTAATCAATTTTATTTGCCCATTGGGGGTTTACTTTCAACATGAACTATTTCAGACATATAAAGGAATATTAAAAATAAAATGAAGGCCATAATAAAAATCAAACGACACACAGTTTAAGAAATTAAGTATTGCCATGAAGCCTTCCTAGGAGGCTCCTAACACTCACTCCTGTCAGCAGCAGGGGAATATTACTTTGAATTTCCATAATCAAGCATTTGATTATACTTTTGCTATGCAAACATATCTCTCCCAAAACATATATTTTGTATGTTTGTCATATTTTTCGACTTCAGATAATGGAATAATTCCTTTATTCTCTTCTATAAGTTCTATAAGTTGGTTTCCTTCCTCAAAATTATATTTTTGAGGTTCATCTATGTTGATAAGTGTGTTTGCAGTTCATCCACTCCGACCATTACATATAGAATTCTATCAAATGAATACATAATACTTATTTACCCATTCTCCTACTGGTAGATGTTTCCACAGTATTTTGCTTTTCAAGAAAAAGGTTGTGAACATCTTTATGTTTGATCCTTGGGCCAAAAATTTCTCAAAATATTTCTGAACTTGAAAATTATGTTGCCCAAATGGAGATTTCCATTTATCCATTCAAAAAAAGGGTTTAATGAACATCTACTATATGCCAGGCATCAGGCTGGTATATGAGGGATAGAGCAGCAAACATAATGGGCATGCACTCAGTCTTCATGGTGCTTATCCTATTGTGGGATACAAGAGGAGAGGCATACATTAGGGAAAGTTTTGCAGTAAATGATATCTAAAGTCTTATTTAATTCTGAAAGTATATGATTTGGAAATCAGACATGATTCTAATAACCAAAATGGTCTTACAACTAAAACATTTTTTCCTTTTCTTCCAGAGCACTTAATTATTTTAAATAGAATAAGAAAATGAGGCAATGACTCAGAACTTAATGAGACAAAGCAATAAAGGATATTAAACTCTTGCTCTCTGTTAAGAAAAGGATATGCAATTCAGACAGAAAGAATATGCAATATAGAGTAAAAACTTATTGGTCCAAGAAAAATAACCCCCACTGAAATATCAATAATACTAATTTGAACAGAGGAAACAATGTAGGTTGTAACAAAAACTATCACAAGAAAAAAAAAAGGAAAAATCTTGATTTTTTTTAAAAGGGAAGATAGCTGAAAAATAAACACCAGAAACATTATGTCATAAATCAGTTGACATTAAAAACAAATATTTCTCCATAAATCAAAGATATCATTAAAAAGTAGAGCTTCTCTGAAATGAGAAATCAAAGAAATGTTATTGGAGTTCAAAGGTAGATGTGGGGCACTGTTACATTTGGAACCCTCTCTACCCACTGTGGGGAGGCCAGCACCAGAAAGGGGAAGAAAGGGTACCCCTCCCTGTGAGGCTTCAAAACCTTGACTAGGGAATGAAATGTGGAATGGAAGACTTTTTTGTCCCATCCTTTTAAGCTCCTTCTCACCATTTTCTTCCTCATGGTAACTTAACACTCATTCTCTTATTAAACTTAAATTTATTAACCTCTCCTCTGTGCCAAACAATGTGCTATGAATATGGAAGTGAACAAGACTGAAAATATAGTAGCTGCCTGTAAGCTTACATTCTAGTTAAGTAAACATATAAACCAAGAAGTATGTAAGTGCATAAATAAATCAATTTTAGAATTTGGTAAGAATTATAAACAGAGTAAGAATGGTGGTGTGACAGTAATTGAAGAAAGTGGACATGGGAGAGAGAGTCATCAGAGAAAACCTCTCTGATTTACTTGAATTGAGACACTAGCTATGAGACTAGGCTAACCATGGAAAGAACTAAGGAAAATATTCCAAGTTAAGATAGTTGGATACAAGTAAATAACTTGGAGGGCAGAAGGGGCTTGGCATATTTGAAGAACAGAAAGGACATCACTATGGGTGTGAAAGGAAATTTCTGTTTCTTAAGATGGGTTCATTGATCTGGCTTAATCACTATAGAGGTGATGGAAGGACTAGTGTAGAACAGAGAGAAGCCCTTGAGAAAGGAAGAAAAGAGAGAATAAATAGCACAAGTAAAAGGATTTGATTTTAGTAGAAACAGGGCCCCTACTTCAATCTGACAAGAAGAGAGGCTCAGAAGATCCGTAAAATTGCATGTAACTTTATGGGTTTGGTGTTGGAAATATGAAGGAACTCCCCTCTGATGCCTTCCTTTTTGTCAAAGTTTTTGGAAGGCAAAACCGAGGCAGATCCCATGCTTTTGATGCTGCTTCTACTTCTCCTGGCCAGCAGGGTTGTAGAAGCAGTGCTTGACAAGATCCAATCACTAGCTTTGTGGTGTCAAGAGGTAGAGAACAGGGCACATATTTTGTTAGTGCAAATCAAAACAATTAAATTATGGGGATCGCCTCATAGCAGCAACTTTTTTTTTATCATGGTAGTAATGGTGTGGTTCTGGCACTGATATTTTCCAAATCAGAGAAGGGCAACAGATCCTATGGATGGATGCCCAGCCTAGCTTTGGGAGTTAATACTGAAAGTTTAATAAATTGTTTTTTTCCCCTAGATCTCCCAGTGATTCTTCAAATTATCTGTTATCCTGGAATAAATTCTTCCTCTTATACTGGTCTCATGGTTTCTGATGCTGTGGCTGTAGAGAGTGTGAGGGAGCCACTCTCAATCTTGCATTTGAAATCTAAATCAATAAATGTATCTTTACTGCAATTCCTTCCCTACTCACTGAAAGACTAGACTTTAATCCTGTTTACAAGATTAGCACACGTAAATAACAAGCAGAAGACTTCTGAGTGAGAACACCTTTTACACATCCAGGGTTCTACATTAACTTCCAGTGGACTAGGAGTTTCTACAGAACAAAAACCTTGTTCTGTTCATGTGCATGTTCCTTTCCCACCCCTAGCATCTACTACCACATCTGGCATAGAATAAATGTCCACTATTTCTTTGCTGAATGAATAAATAAATGAATGAATATATATATATATATATATATATATATATATATATATATATATACACACACACACACACACACATATATATATGTCTATATATATACACATGTATATATATTCATATACATATATATGTATATATATGTGTGCATGTATAATATAATATATATACACATATATATATATTAGCAGAAACCCTCGTCTTAGAAAAAAATAAGGTTGATAAGCATTAGGAAAATCTATACTTTTAAATAATCAAGACTCTTCCCCAGTTCCCAAGTCTCTTTCTTCTAACAAGTTAGAGAATTAGGTAACCAAATAAACATCAACAGGCAACTAGAGAACAGAAGAAAGAGAGCTGCAGAATCCTAAAGCAGTGCTCTATACTGCTAACATCTTACTGAGCTTTAGATTCCAGGTAGAACTCACATGAGTGTTTGACTCATAAGAAAGGATCCCAATTCTTGGGAGCATTCTTGACCTGTAGAGGAACGTTGTATTGTGACTATTATTAGTTAGAAAAAAAGTCTGAATTGTTCCAAGAGTTCTTAGTACAAAATGGTGACAGAAGACGTCATTGTTCCTTGTGCCTTATTTAAATGCTGTCAAGTAATGATTAATAACATTCTTTCTAATAAAAGTACTTATCTCTATTTTGAAAAGCATGAACATTTGGCCTGTGAAGATTTTCACAGAGAATGTGAATTGCAAACACAGCCATCTTACAATTATATTCCACGACATGCCACACAACCTCTGAGGACCTCAGCTCTCAACTCAATGAGGATTTTGAAAGGCAGTTTGAACTAAGCTTAATGTTTAAATTTTTTAAAACTTTACTTTCCCTACAGGAACGTATGTTTCCATGGTGATATATGGGAGTGAAATACTCTTTTACATAACTGCCAATTGAAAGAGAGCAACCCATCATCTTTAGTGTATGGTAGTGACCTGGAAAGTCATTTTTCAGAAATCACTGTCAGCAGAGCCAAAATGCTGTTTTAATTTCCTTAAGGTAAAAGGTTGTATTGTTTTGTTTTTCTCTCAGCTCATTAACATTTACAAATATGAGAAGAAAATGTTAAAAGAATTTTGTTGTTCTAGATTTCGTTAACATAATGTAATCTAAAACTAAAATTTACCATAGAATATAAAACTATTAATTATATATTACTTTTTTGTCTATTGAAAACTATTGGCAGGGGGAATGGGCAAAAAAAGGCGAAAGAGATTAGGAGGTACAGACTTCTAGTTATAACATAAATATGTCATGGGGATGTAATGTATAGCATCAAGCATGCAGTCAATAGTATAGGAATAACTTTATACAATTACAGACGGTTACTAGACTTATTGTGATCATTGCATAAGTTATATAAAAGTTGAGTCACTATGTTGTACACCTGAAACTAATATAATATTGTATGTCACTTAAACTTTAATTTAAACTAAGAAAAAAATTATAAAATATTAGAATCTTTTGGAGCATTTTAACTTAATAGTCCAGAGACCATGCTAAAATCTGTTATTTTGTAAAAAGACTATAAAAACACAACATAGAAATGACAAAATTTATAATCATTTTCATTATGGAAGAGTCAATCAACAATAAGATTAAGTTCTCATCTTTAAGGATGTACCTTTTTCGGTAAACAAAAATCAGCATATAATTTTGATGAAATAGTATTTACTTGCTAAATATTGAAACCAATTCTTGAATATTAATAAAATCAAAATATTAATTTTACCTAAAATAGGAGATGCTGGTTCCCCACCTAGGTGTGTACCAGTTCCTTCACCATCAGTATACATTTTCCCTGCCTCCATGTCAAGGAAAGGTCTAGGTCTTCTGGCCTTGCTTAGAGCATTGTGAATTGTTAAGAAACATTATCCAAAACTTGTAAGTAAGCAAAAAGATGACTGCACTACCCTCTTCGTTAATCTAAGAGTTTTCTAATAAGCCTGCCTAAGTGTCATCTGACCCTAAGGGAATAAAATTTTCTTTACCTGACTACTGATTAGGACCTAGATATATTGAAATGTCAAATGTCAATTTGTAACTGGTAAGATAAAAATTATTTGTATTGGGTAGAAATACAAATTATTTTTGTCTGTCAGAGAAAATAATTCCAAAATTTATACACTAACTAAAGCCAAATGATGTTTTGTAATCATAAGTTGGTAAATTGTTTCAAAGGCAGAATATATGAGCTGATTTGAATTGTTTAGCAGAAATGTGATTTAGTAATTTACTTGAATTTGCCGCTGGTTTTATTGAGGTCTAGAGGTTTTGACATGTATAACTGATCACATAGAAGAAATGTGCCTGAGTAACCAACTCACTATAAAAGACCCCAGCACAGACTTTGTGCCTCCTGGTACTCAAAGTTTCATATGCATGCTGGTGACAGTTCAAGAGCTGGAGACAAAGAGCATCCCATGTGACCTACCAGTGTGAGGATAAAAAAAAAACCCTGAACTTGAAATTATTCAGAACCCTTTCAAGTGAAATTCTCACCCGCTCTTAATGCACTGTAGCTTTAGCCTATAACAAAACTATTGTGTGAGTAGAAACTGTTTAAGTCTTATAAGCCCTTTCAGCAATCAAGCACTTAAGGTAATTAGTGCATAATTCACGTAGCATGTAAACAGCCAGTGATATTTTAACAATTGAAGTAGAAGCCATAATTGTCAAAACTTAAACATATTTTTACTTAAACACAGAAACTGAACTACAACACTTGAGACAAAGTTGATGCTAAATACCAGGACATTTCAGTAAAAAATACTTTATCTGCCATCAATCAGATTTTTTTGAATGTTAAAAAAAATCAATATAACTGTCCTATAATGGTATTGAACATTTTTATAAACCTCTAAATTTTGGTTGCATTTTCAAACAGTTGTAAATCTTTAATAAAACTATTCATTGAATAGAGCACAAAAATTTTTTAGCTTCTTAAGTCTTAGTGATTTACAATTCTTGAAACCAAAGATTGCAATAAGATAGAGTTTAAAATTTATTCCTAAAAACAAAGATGAATTAAACAAATTACATAATAATAGCTTGAATAGTGTACAAGATTTGATTTGGAATACTATAATTCCATGTGGGAAAATTTCAACATGTGTGAAAAATATTTTATAGAGTTCCCATCTAAGTTTATATGGAAATCTAAGGGGCCCAGAATAGCCAAAAAATCTTGAAAAAGAACAAAGTTGAAAGAGTCTCACTTCTTGATTTCAAAATTTACTACAAAGCTAAGTAACTAAGATAGTGTGGTGCTGGCATTAGGGCAGACATGTAGATCAATACAATAGAAGGGAGACTCTAGAAAAAACTCTTACATTTACGGCTAATTGGTTTCAATAAGAGTCCCAAGACAATTCAATGAGGTGGGGAGGGAAGCTTTTTCAGCGATTACCAACAAAATATTATATATTCTAAAGACATTAGAAAAAAATAGGAGGAAATTGTAAACAACTTTGTCAGTAAATCTTTAAATTTCCATGAAATGACCAAACTCCTTGAGAAATATAATTTACAAAAATGGACATAAGAAATGGAATACCAGTACTGTCCTGTATAGATTATAGATGTTGAATCTCTTATTCTCCCACAAAGAAACCTGCAGGCCTTGATGGCTTCCCAATAAATTCTTTTCATCATCTAAAGAAGAAATAATACCAATCTTACACAAACTTTTAAGGAATAAAAAAACAAAAAAACATTTCCCAGTTGATTTATTTTTTTTCACAGCCAGCATAAACTGATATGAAAATCCAAAAAGAAAATTTACAAGACAGAAATATATAGGCCTCATTCTCATGAATATTTATAAGATACTAAACAAAAATACTATCAAATGAATCCAGACATGTATAAATAGGATAATACATCAAGACTAAGTTGCATTTATTCTAGAAATGCAAGATTAGTTAAGGTTCAAAATCGATTATTTTAATTCAGCACAGTAACTGAATAAAAAAGAAAAATATTCTTAAATAGATGTTTCAAATAGAAACATTTGAAAAAAATGAACATGCATGCACAGATGATAAAAGTTCTTAGAAAATTAAGAATAGTATGGAACTTCTTCAATATGATAAGGATATGTACAAAAAGCCCACCATAAACATAAACTGTTAATAGTGAAACATTTCTCTCTCTCACTGATATTGGGAATTAGACAAAGATGCCTAATCTCACAACTTCTTTCCTACATTTTACTAGAGGGTCTAACCAGTTCAATGAGATAAGGAAAAAACAAGGAAAGAGGTTGATCAATGTGTTCAGCACACTGAGTTCGCAAATGTTTTTTTCCTTGTGATAAGGTAATTTGTGCTAACTGGCATCCTTCAAAGTTAGGCTCCTCCCTCTCATAACAACTGGGAGAGAGAGTGGTGTAAACTTTCTGGATAATTACAGTAATCCCCCGACCCTTACTCATGGGGGATGTTTCAAGACCCTCAGTGGATACCCAAAACTGCTGGTAATACCAAACCCTGTATATACTGTTTTATATTATATGTACATACCATGATAAAGTTTAATTTATAAATTAGTCACAGTCAGACATTAACGACAATAAATAAATAGAACAATTATAATAATATAATGTAATTGAAGTTATGTAAATATGGTTTCTGTGTGTGCGTGTGTGTGTGTGTGTGTGTGTGTGTGTGTGTGTGTACACCTTTCTCAAAATATCTTATATTCACTCACCTTTTCACTTAAAGGAAGCACTTTATGGCTTCTCTTTGGCATATCTGAATTGCCAGAATCACTATTTTTGAGGGTTACTTGAGCACAAGCACTGTGATACTGCAACAATCTGAGAACAAAGCTAAGCGACTAACAGGCAGGAAGCTTGGATACACTGGACAAAAATGACTCACTCACATCCCAGACGGGACAGAGTGAGACGTCACTAGATTTCATCATTCCACTTAGAAAGGTGCTGGATTTTAAACTTAAAAATTGTTTATTTCTGAAATTTTCCAACAATATTGGTCAACTGTGGTCACAGATAACTGAAACTGCAGATAACTGAAACTGCAGCAAGCAAAACCAGGGATAAGGGGGGACTACTGTGTTCCAAAGGAATGGCTTCTAGGTCCTTAAGAAATGCATTCCTGGGCTGTAAAATTGGCATAAGACTGGGAGAAGATTTATAAACATTTTAAGGTAGCAGAGAATGAATCTGCAAAAACAGGCTTTCTAAAGAAGATGCGTTCAGAAAAGGAAGGCCTTGAGTCAGAGGCCTGTCTCAAGTTTAATCAAGTTGAGGAAACAGTAAGGCCATCTTGGTTAACTATATGATTCCATTTATATAAAAAATTTTTTTAAACTGTGTCAGTAATCAGGGCAGGGTTTCCCACTGGCAGGGAGGGTACAAAAAGAATTTCTGAAGTGTCGGATACATTCTATTTCTTTTTCTAGCTGCTGGTTTTATGAATGTGCACACTTTTGTTCATTATTCTGTGTGTATATAATAAATTTATTTTTATTTTTTAAATAGAGCAGGAAAAAGGGGATTGATGATTTGAGGAGGGGGTTACAATTTTAAAGAGGATAATATATGTAAGAAAGTGATATTTCATTAAAGACTTGAAAGAGGCAAGAAAAGAAACATTTGGATATCTGACGGATGAAAATTCCAGCACCATAACATATGGCCTTATTGATGTATCAAGGTTCATTATTTTAGGTAAGGAAACTGAGGCACAAGGAATTTAAGTGACTCTCCCAAGATCACAGTTATCAAACAGGGGAGGCTAGGTTCAAATTCAGATGCTTTGACTTTATAGCCAGTATATTGTTATTTCTCTTCTTTCTCAGTGGGAAACTCCTGTCAGTGTCTTTATGGCAGACTCTGCTGCCATTCTGAGCTTTGGATCCACAGTAGGAACTTGGCACACATTCCAACATCCAAAAATTAAATAATAGGAATTTCCTATCTTTTAGTAAATCTAATATTACCTATAACATCATCACCGATTCCAACATAAGGCCAATCTTCAATTTATTGAGCTATTTGTACAGTAGACATTTTTTACCTGTGGTTTCACTTTTCATGGTTTCAGTTCACTACAGTCTTAAAATATTAAATGCAAAATTCCAGAAATTAACAATTCATTAGTTTTAAATTGCGTGTTATTCTGAATAGCTTGATGGAAACTTTCACCATCTTGCCTACTGGTCACTTAGTAGCTGTCTTGATCACCAGATTGGTTATGATAGAGGAGAACATGTAACTTTTATTACAGTATATTGTTATAATTGCTCTGTTTTATTATTAATTACTGTTAATCTCTTACTATGCTTAATTTAGAAATTTAACTTTATCATAGGTATACATGTATAGGAAAAAACATAGTATATATAGAGTTCTGTACTACCTGTAGTTCCAGGCATCCCCTTGGGGGTCTTAGAGTATATTCCCTTCAGGAAAGGGGGATTTACTATAGATCCTGAGTGCCTGTATGACTAAATTCTCCACACACTTCTAGACAGGAAATATCCTGCAAAATATTTGACCAGAGCATCAGTAGGTTAGCCCCAAAAGTTGTTATTTTGTTGTCCCTACTTCCAGTGCTTGGTACCTTCCCAAAAGTAACTCCAGAGACTGAGGTCAGAGAAGTCATGTGATTGACCCAAAGACATGAAGCAAGTAGACAGTGGGGTCACTATTTATAGCCAAGGTTTCAAGACATGTTCCCATAAGAATGAATGCTGTACAAAAAACCCTTCAGATTTTCCTACCAAGAAGATCCTGAAGAATCTGGGTATTGCTTTGTTGTTTTCTCACCAACATATTATCTTTATTTTATTTTAAAGATGAGAAATTTTCTTTCAGCCAAAACAGGTTTTCCTGTGTTGGTGGGTGGGGATCGAAGTTCTGTTCTGTTCATTTAGATACATAGGTGTTTCTTTCCCCCTTCTTGAGTCTATTAGGGTATCTTTAATAACAAGTAATATAAAACACACTAAAGTCGTTTAAGGAATGAGGCAAATCAATAACTCATAAAAAGAAAAGTTCTGAGGTTGCATGATTCCAGAATAGTCTAACTCAGTAGCCCTAATTCAGTAACCTCATCAACAGTCCATGTCCTTTCCATCTTTCATCTCTACCATCATTGGTCTACCGACTTATCTCAGACATTTCTCCTGTGACCATTACATCCTAATTCAATTTTGTTGAAAGTCAGAAGAGACAATATCTCTTCTTTGTGCCTCTTCTTTAGGATGATGAAAGCTTTCCCAAAAGCCCCCTAGGAACACTTCTTCTAGCAGCACATTGGCCAGAATTATGTCATATGTCCCATTGCTGGCAAGAAGGATTAGAATTTCCATGATTGCTTTAATCGAAATTCACCCCTTACAAAGTACATGGCTACCTGATACTTGAAAAACAGCAGGGTTCCATTAAAAAGGAGGATGGTTGAGAACAGAGGTGGTAGCTACACAGGAAATCAACAATATCTGCTATATTTCTCAGTTCCAACAGAGCCACTCATGTAAGTCAGCATCAAGAATATTTGTGATAGACCAAAATGGAAGAAAAGTTCAATCATTTTAGTTATCTCACTGTGACTTAAATCTTCCATTTTAAATGAAGAACAGGATAAAGTCCTTGGCTTCCTAAATGCCAATATCAAACATTCTTAGAATTGTAATGACAAATGAATAATCTTTTTTATCTTTTAATCTCTGTTGGTACAGACTCAGGAAAAGAGACTTACAAATCTTTACTCATGCTTCTAAATCAGTAATTACTTTGTTTTCTATCTGTAGTCTTTATTGTTGATTCATTAAATAAAATAAATTTTGTCAGATGTCAATTATAATGATCATTTTCTACCTCCAAATAATTAAGGTTTTCTTTTTTAATTGCTCCATTATCTTGAGTATCATTTATTTAGCTTCGCTTGTTCACATAAACGTATTTAAATATTTTCATCAATTATAAAAGGTTTTCATATAACACAAGCATGTGTGAGTTTGAAATGACTTGTCTCAAAACAAAAGCTATTTATAAAAAGAATTAAAATCTATTCTAAGTTTTTATATATATCGACACATTTAATATTCCTCCAAATCTTATAAGGTAAGTAGTTTTGCTATCTTCATTGCACAAATGAAAAAACTAAGAAACAGACAAGTGAGTGGTCTAAGTGAAGGGTCAGAGATAGGATTTAAATCAAATAGTCTGTCTTCAGAGTCTTCTACTTAATCAGCATAATTGATAAGAAAAACTTCTTATCTTAACATTTATACTGAGGGGTCTTATATAAACATTAAAAAGTTTCTTCTATCTAAAAAGCTTTATTTAAATAAGTTTTAAATAGTCTATTAGGAAATATCTTAAAGAGGTTTGCAGTTATCTAATAGTAATTTAATGACCATATGAAGTAAAGCTCCATTTAACACATTATCTTAGAATCTTTCATTTAACAGCTTTCTGATTAAGTTGGAGAAGCTCTGTCAGAAATAAGTGCTCTATTTATCTTTATTCTATTTATCTCTTGTTGTAATAGAAATTCCTAGCTGCTTTAAACTTTAAAAAGAGACATCAGCAAGATGGTGGAAAAGGAAGTCTCAGCCTTTGTTCTTCCACAGAAACACCAAATTAGTAAGATATACCAGTCCAAATACCTTTATGAGGTTTCTGAAATTCACTTAAGTAGCAGTACCCCACACCATCACAAAGCCAAGACTACCCACATTGAAATAGGCAAGAAGAACAATTTAACTTTACCCATGTCAGCCCCTTTCTCAGCACAGCTCACAGCTCAGCACCAGGAGAAAACGCCCCAACTCATAACTTCTGTGGGGGCGGGATAGGTATATAGAGTGAAGCTTGCATCCAACATTCTAGCTTTTCAAAGGGCTGCCTCAGGACCCAATTTCTGTCCTGCCTCATTTAGAGCATTGGTGAAACTGACATGGTTTGGATGCCTTAGGGCTACTGAGAACAAAATAAGAGTAGGGGCAGCTTGCTATAGCTAGTACAGCTACACAATGGGGAAAGGATCGTCTCTTCAATAAATGGTGTTGGGAAAACTAAATATCCGTAGACAAAAGAAATAGCTTGGATCCTTCTTACACTATATGCAAAAGTATACTCAAAATGGATTAAAGGCTTAAAAATAAGGTCTGAAACTGTAAGTCTCCTAGAAGAAAACATATTATTGGAACAGCTATATTATTGGTGTTGGCCACGATTTCTTGGATATAAAAAAAAAGCACAGGCAACAAAAGCAAAAATAGATAAGTGGGACTATACCAAACTAAAATCTTCTGCACAGTAAAGAAAATGACAGATTAAAAAGGTAATCTATGGAAAGAAGAAAATAATTGTAAACCATCTATTGGGTAAGGAATTAATATCCAAAATATATAAGGAACTCATACAACTCAACAGCAAAAAAAATCAAATAACCTAAATAAAAAATAGACAAAGGATCTGATAGACATTTCTCCAAAGAAGATATACAAATGACCTACAGGTCTATAAAAAATGCTCAAGATCACTAATCATCAAGGAAATGCTAATTAAAACCACAATGAGGTATCATAATTCATAATTATTAGGATGGCCATTATCAAAGGAAGGAAGGAAGGAAGGAAGGAAGGGAGAAAGGGAGGGAGGGAGGAAGGAAAGAGAGAAAGAAAGTGTTGGCAAAGAAGTGAAAAAATAGAAACTCATGTTCACTGTTGGTGGGGAATATAAAATGGTAGAGTTGCAATGAAAAACGGTATGAAGTTTATTCAAAAAAATTAAAAACGGAAATACCATATGATCCAGCAATCCCACTTCTTTGTGTATTATCCAAAAGAATTGAGATATTTTCCCTCCAATGTTCTCTGTAGCATTATTCACAATAGCCAAGAGATGGAAACAATCTAAATGTCTGCCAATGGATGAATAAACAAAATGTGATATACAGATACAATGGAATATTATTCAGCCATAAAAAAAACTCTGAGGACATTATGCTAAGTAAAATAAGCCCGTCATAGAATGAATACCTCATAATTCCACTCACATGAGCTATTTAAAGTAGCCAAACTTCTAGAAGCATAGAATGGTGGTTGCCAGGAATTGGGGAAGGATGGGAAGCTGCTGCTCAGAGAGGATACAATCCCCTGTTGGTGGTCGGTGATCATCAAAGCTGGTATAATACTGAACTGTTTCAAAACAAATGCATAAATGATGCCAAGAAAAAGCACTATATGCCCATTAAAATGTGACATTATTGAATAAATGAAGTAGATGTGAAATATTAAAACACAAAAAGAAATGATTTATTAGAAAAAAAACACCGAATTTTGAATAAAAAGCTAGGTTTTTGCAAGTGACGCTTGTCAAGTAATTTAATCTCTCTAAATCTAGTTCCTTGAATCCCCGTTATCATCGCAGCCTCAGTGTTCAGAGTCTCTGGCTCTGTCCTGTTGGCCCCTCTGCCTGGAATGCCCTTAACCCTACTGCATGGTCTGAATACTATCCAGTCATTAAGATTTGTTTGAGAAAGCTTTCCTCATCCCCAAGGCAGAATTGGTCAACAATCTCAGATTTCATCTACATCCATAATTCCTTCAGAAGTTTTTGGTCACGTATGTACGATTTCATTAAACTTGAGGGAAAAGAATAAACTAGAATTAAAAGGGCCTCTTCTCGCGGTTTGCCTTAGGAAAGGTGAGCCTCTTCTCAAAACAGGCTAAATGCCTCTTAGATTTAGCTTGTGGAATCAAACATGAATAATGTATTACATTCAGAGCTATAATTGGAATCACAGAAGTCACCATATTGAAAATGTAAACAGGACAAAAAACCAGAATGAAGAATCAAACATTAAGCAGGAACATAATTTAGGATGACCAATTATATGGTTGATGTTTTTTACTCTCATTTCTTACTGGGGCTCAGGACAGAGATCAAATCAGACACTAAAAGGAAACAGAAGAGAGCCATTAAACGATGGCACAGGATAAGATGTGGGCCTAGGCTTTCTTAGTTTAGAATTAATCGAGTGAAAATCCAGGGGCTGATTTGATGGAGGACCAGGCATACTGGGTGATGTGCGCCTACAATAGATAAACATCACAACTAAGGCCCCACTCACGACATTTTCATTTAAGTTCCATGAGGAAAGGAGTTCCAGTCTTTTAGTTGTTTTCCCTGTTGTATTCCTAGCTCTTATACTACTATCTGGCCCCTTATTGATAATAAATTTTGGTTCCATTAATGAACAGGTAACTTACAAATAAGGTTTGAATATTGGTTCTTAATAGCTGTGTTCCTTTAATTAACTGCTTAATCTCTAAAGCCTTCATTCTCATATCCTTAAAAAAGGAATTATAATATATTTCTCAGATATATGTGAGATTGAGATGAGAAATCTAAGTACCAAGCAGACTGCATAGTATATAGGAGTTGTTAAATAATGTTGATTTATTTCCCTTTCTTTCCCCTTAATTCACTGTTTTAATTATTGTAACTCTTATCTAAAGCAATAGTATGATTTCTGAAAATATAAAGACCATCCTCTTTAACGATAATTTGCTTAGAGCACTAAAACATTCTCCAAATTCTGTCTCAATTAAATGAATTTCAGTTGTGGAAAATTTTAATATATTTATTTATTTACTTCTTTTTAAAGAAAAATCAAATATACTATTTCCAGATAAAGATTTCCTTCTTTCTGCTTAATTCTTTAGCATTATTTTTCTAATCCTTTGAATGCCTTGTACAATCCCTTTTGATGAGCAAATCATTCTTAGGCCAAATCTAAGATACCCAACAGCTTCTTCTGGAAAATGGTACTAGCATAGGTCTCCAGAATTATCATTATCATTCTCAAATGAATCTAAATTTATCTACATATGCATATCTCTAAGTCAGCGGCAAATTTATCTTTGCTAGTGGCAACCATAACAGAATTCAGGACTATTGATGATTATTTTGTCTGTATGGCAGCTAACACTAAGTGTATACTTAAAAAGTTATACATGGAAGATTCAAAGACAATGATGAATTCACAGCTGTGTTTCCTCGTGTACATAATTAGAGCCTCAAGAAATGATCTATTTTAACATGAACAAGAATCTCTTTGCAAGAAAAGACAGATGGAGCCAAGAAGGCAAATAAGAATAGTGTGATTTGATAATGATCATTTCGACATACGTTATAAAAAATGTATAGAAATCTTTCCCGGTTTGGGTTGTAAAGTAAAAGAACTATGTGTACTGCATTAAAAATTTAAACCTCCACATTTTCCACACACAAATAAAAGTAGACATGCATCATATTTTAAAATTAAAAAACAATGTTCAAGCCATTAATAAATTTAAGAATAGTTATCCTAAATACAAGCATGCCTGCTCTGCCACTTATGGTTTTGTCTAGCCAGTACAAATGCCTTTCCTTCTAGCAACAGGGCTCTGCTTTTCTCCCTGCATAAGTGAACAGGGCCAGGGCTAAATAATGTATCTTTATTTTTCACTGCAGCAGCTGACTCAGGTGTGGTTGCTAACAAGATGGACAAGTCAGAGGCCATCCATGGTCTTTTCCTAAGTGGAATTAGCAAACTAAAAGCCTCCTTTCCCTCTTAAGACACAGGTGTCATATTCCTATCCATGAAATGGCACAAATGAAAGACAAATGTGAAGAATCCTGGAGGTTAACTCCAATGTTAAAATTCTAAATGTTTCCGTGTTACCGGGTTCCAGGTGCTCCTCTGCCAGCCATCCCGATATTCTAATAATCCTCCATTTTTGCTAAAATTCAAGCTAGATTTCAGTGCCTACTAATGAAAGAGCATGTTCAGGACTACCACAGCTGTGCTCTGGCTCTTGGTACCAGTAACCTCAAAATAATCAGTTATTTGTATTTATTGGTTTGAAAACTAAAGCGTGGTTGCTTTCTAATTAGTACAGAGAAGCAAAGTAGACCATGCTTTGTTTTGCTAGTCAAATGAAGAAAATTGGTTTAAATATTTTTCCCATAGAGGTGACCATGTGAAGTTTTATCATGCATTTCAGGATATGGGACTAGAAATAACTCTGATTGCTATCCTTTTCATGAAATTTTCATTTCTGCTCACATTTCTCTAGCTAACATGTCAAGAAACCCCTGCTGTCTTCTAAAATGAGATGACCCTGGATAGAATGTCTTGCTTGCTGAACTAGTGATAAGTGGGAGTATATAAGAGAGGAGCTGGCACAAGAGTATATCTGGAATTAAGGAACTGCTTTAAGCAGCAAAGGATAAGAGGCTAGGAGGCAGTGGGTAGACATGTGATTGAGGGGTATTTTTGTTGAAGAATTGCTAGAGAAAGAGTTTGGAAACGTTTGATAGGGATTTTGACCAGGTACTGGTAAATGTGGTACAATATTATACTTTTCTTCATCTATGTATCTACAATATCCCCAGTAAAATCAACACTCCTTGCTAATGCTTTCTGAAACTGGATTTGCTTTTGCATTTCTTGATTCAGGGTGGTCATGAGGCGGGGAAGTTTCCATACGGATCTGGTCATAATAATAAATAATAATTGTTCTTCATAATATAATACCGACTACAAAAGATCTTATCATAAGAGACTTGGCACTTTCAACTTAATCTCCAAATTTTGGACCTATTTGTATTAAGTAGTATTGATTTCTGAAGAAAGGAAAATGAAGTGACTGTCCTTAGGTACTTCGAAACTGAAAAACAAACGTGCTGAAGGCATCACCTATGATCCTTAAGTGAGGAATAATCAATGAAGGCTTTTATCTTGGAAACTTTGCCAAATACTGCACTTCTTATGGACACCAATTTAAATGATCATTATAGCAAAATGCATTTCATTAGACATGTTGGCAGTATGTGCCATTTATAAATAAACAAGATCACCACTATGAAGTTGTCTCTTTTTTTCCTTCTCTTTTCCATGGAACTCGGTACACATTTTCACAGGTACACTTAACATCAATTCTAAACCTTCTCCAGTAAAAATTGGTTTTTAAATTTTCAAGGAACAATTGTATGGCCGAATCCTAGAAATGAATAGTTTAACCATTCAGGAATGTTAAATTTCACTCAGAATGAGGAACTTGATCTGAGAAGCTGCAATAAGATTCTTGGTCTTTGTCACAAACCTGTATATCTTCCCTATTCTTCTGTTTTATTTCACCAACTGAGGAAAATAAAGTACTGAAACAAGCTCACAGAGGATAGAATAATAACTTGATTACCACTGTATTTCTTTGTTTAGGAATATTACTTGAGTAAGTAAATGTGTTACTAATTCAGTAACAGTCCTCCAGAAATTATCCTACATGCTACTCAAACTAAGAAATGAACATATGGATGGAAATAGAGAGGCTCATAATTTACATTATAGAATGAATTGTGGGTAGAAAGCTTTAGATAGCACTACTTTCTCTTTAGAACACCTGATTAGCTTCTTTGAGAAGTTTAAAGTATTAGCATTTGGTTTTCCCTTTTCTCCTTTTTCCTTTTTTTTTTTTTTTGCCACAAATATACCATAAACTGTGCCATAAAAGTACAGGACTCTGAGCTGCAGTAAGTAACTTGAATACAAAGGCTTCTCTGTGCCATATTTATAGGACATGTTTATCCTTGGTTCCAACTCTGGAAGTAATCATCTCAGTAAGTTTCATTAAATTTATGTAAATAGCTGGAGCTCTTGAAATTCAATAATAATATTTTTAAAAGTGCTTCATACTGTTTATAGTTAGCCTTAACTAGCCACTTTGTTAGAATACCATGCTGTTGTCATAGCAACTTTGGAGGTCATGATGAATAGGAAACTGAGTTGGTGGTGACTTAAAGTAATAATTTAATAATGACTGCAGTGATGCCTGCTGGGAGGACAATGTCAAAAATTAGGGGACTGTGCTAATTTTCCAGATGGTAGACTTATTTGGAGCTTAATCTTATCATGCTAAAACAGAAATATATCTGAACACATATTCCTTTCGTTCACTCCACTATTATCTAAAACTTTGTTTTAAAGAACAATACTTCTGAGGTTGGTATATGAATAACATAAACTACGTTTCTATACCCAAATAGTATGAATTGTGGGCTACAAACACAAGTGAGACCTTGTAATAATTATGTATTCTCTGAAATAAATTTTCCCCCTTTATCCTCTGTCAACTTTCAAGACAAGTAATTTTGCTTTCAATTTCCTGGAATTTGGGGTTAACAAACTTATTTCCAGTTCACTTTTACCTTGGGTACGTAGGCATTTGAAATCCTATATTTATACAGGGAAGTCTAGAATATTGATCCTCCCCATTGGATGGGTTTAGAACTTTTTTTCATTCCCTTCATGAGCTAATGGGATATGTAATCACTTCCCCGAGTCCCCGCCTCCTATGTAATCACCTTGGGGGTTAGGATTTCAACATATAAGTTTTGGGGGACATAAACATTTAACCTACAGCACTGAGGAAAAATTACCAGTAGTATCTTGGGCTAAAGTAGGAAATACAAGTGAAAGAAGACATGCCAGTAGGAAGAATCCAGATCAGAGAGATCATAACAAAATGAAGTCACTGGCATCTAGATTTTAGGAAGAGAGATGTAAAACCATGAGGTGTAAGCCAAATGTGTTAATAGAATAATAGCATTAAGATCTACAAACTATTGTTATGAATTCCCTGATGCCATCTTGATATCAAAACTGGCCTTCATGAGACTGCTGTTTAGGGGTTTCCTTTTTCAGCCTCCAGATTTGTTTTTCCTTATATCTTCTTACATGAACTAGTTTGAGCATTGCTCTATAATCTACCTCATTACAAGAGCCTACTATGTAAACTAAAATGCCTGCTAGTCTCTACTGTAAAGAAGCATTACCATCAAATAATTATTTTTGCATTGATAGTAAAATATTTTCATGGTTGTCAATAAATTGGACCACAGAAAATTACTGATATTCAACTGTTTTTACTGACAAATATGAAAGGTCTAATAATATAAAATCTTCTTAAGAGCAAAGCTTTGTCAGTTTTTGTTTCCTGTTCTAACTCCAGGATTCAGAAAAATTGTTACATTGTGAACTCTCAATACATCATGTGTCTGTGAGGCAACAAACATAGTAACAGAATACTTCAGATTAAGACTATTGGAAAAGAAGCATGGAAAGAGCATGGGTCTCTGATAACCATTGTTGAGCCACCAAATCAATCCTGGACTACCGGTATTAGGATTTCTTGTTTTGTGAGATTGGGCCTAATGCTTAGAGAATGCTAAGGCCCTCTAAACAAAGAATTTCTCTTATAATCAGAACATCTAAATTATTATACCCATAATAACTGCAGAATCATTTAACACATGGTGAGAGCAACATCAAATAAATCTTAGAACTGTATTTATGGTCCATTTCTAGTATATAATGTTATACAGTACGTGTTGTATAGAAACTAAACTATATTGTTTCAGGAAACTACATCTTCATGTAGTTTTGCTCTCTTTATGTAATTATATTATCTCCTTGAATAGATGATACAGATATCAAAATGTAAAAGGTATAAAAGACTTTACAGTGAAAGTTAACTCTCTCTGCCTCATGTTTCCCTCTGCCGCCCGTTTCCTTCTTTAGCCGCTGATATCAGTTTCTTGAACATCCTTGTCCAGAGCTAATCCTTGAATTTATATGTATACTAAGGGTTTCAAGAAGGGAATAGTGGAAAGCACAGTACTGCTGAGAGACTAAAGAAAGTGAAGACAGAAAAGCACTCACTGGCTTGGGAAAGCTGCTGGGACTCTGACAAAGAGAAGTTTCAAGAAAGTGTTGAAAGCAGACATCAGATGAAAGTGTTGAAAAAAGCACAGAGCAGGCTTTCGAAACTGCTTGGATTGAATCATTAATTGAAAATTTGAATTTACCAAATATATTCCAATTATATTTTTAATAACAATGCATCGTTATGAAATTAAATAATTAGTCATTCATTTTAAGAAAGTCCATCAAGCTTTTCCACAAAGGGCAAATCAAGAAATTACTCTTAGAATGTCAATGTAAAATAACATTTAAAAATAATGTTCAAAAGATTAAAAAAGTAAAAGACATTTCTTTTCTAACCATTAATAATAATTAATATATTCATAAATACAAGAGACTATTTACTTAAAAACTAGTACTTCATCAGGTCTTCTTCACTGGATCTTTTGTTTCCCATTCCACATATTATTTTATTATTCAACTCATTCTACATTTTCTACTACATACTCTCCTCTGAAACCACAGAATCTACAGCTCCGGTCTGTCTCTCTCCTATGAAACAGATCTACATTAAGAATTCTCTGGTAAACAATATTATTTTGTCCCATATTCATATGCCTGTAAATTCAATATGTTTACAATTGAACTCATTTGCCTCATCAAATCTGGTGCCTCATCCCCATTCCATAGCTTCATGAATTAGCACTATCAACAATCTAGCTGTCCAAGTCAGAAACTCACTGGCTAAATCTGACCCTTCCTTCCTCTTTACCCCATTTATCCAAAAGCAATTACCAAGATATATTACCTCTAACTCCTTAACATCTCTCAGATAGGTCTTGTATAAATCTATAAGACTCCATCTTCATTGCCAGCTGAACTAAGGCCTTCTTCATTTATGACCTGGAGAATAGTAATCACTTCCACTATCTGATTTTTAAAAACATCCTCAACACTGTTGCCTGAATGGTCTTTACATGACTTATGCCTAATCATATACTCGTCTTCTCAAAAGACTCCACTGCTACCAAGTTACGATCCATGCCAAGACAGCGCTTCCACCATCTGGCCTTTCAACATGAGTTTATGTCCCATCGCCTGCACATTTGGACACATGCCCACCATTTTTTCAGTTGTCTGGCATGCCCTTCTTCTACTCTTGCTGCACTGCTGATTAAATATTTTTAATATACTCCCTAAAGGTAGCAATACTTTTCTTGGAGAAAAATATGGATTTCACAACATAAGGTAAGTCGTAAGAGCCTTGTAAATTTAAAAGCACCATGGAAATATGCTTGAGTAATTTTACTAAAAGTTTTGATGAGAGCATTAAGTCAGAATTACAAATAGTTAAGCATTTGCCAATAGGTTCCTTTCAGAACAGTTTGTACTCTTTGGGGCCTAGGTCCTGTGTTTCAGAGCATGACTAATATAAACAACTAACAGTTCAAATCTGCTTTGCCCATGAGGACAAGAGACAGCATTAATTTCAGTTACATGAAACGGGTTGAAAATCCCCCAAAGGCCTGATCTCAGTTCCAGGACACTGCTAGTGATAAGCTATTTCAAAATGAAGTAGACTGCAAAAGGATTCCGTAGAAAATTCAGCCATTAAAATATTTTTAAGACATTCCGAGAATCCTGACACCAAAAATCTTTATAGATCAGTCAGCAGGTTCAGATTTGTAAAACTTTCCTTTCTCTCTATTTTGGAGGAGAGGTTAATTACATAAAGGGTATGTAGCCATTTGTATACACCCTTTGTACTATTATTCCCACATCCACCTCCCCCACAAAAAAACTGCATCGATACCCTATTCTCTAATTCTTTTCAGAGGTGTGTGAGATGGTTATGTGGAGCAGGGTAACCAAGTGAATTTGGGCCGTGGGGTTAGGGATTGTTAAGGAAAGACCAGATAAAGCAGTTGAAGCATTTGCAGAAGTGGCATTCTTGTTGCTTTAAGACATAAAATAATCGTAATAGCCTCAAGGTATCTATTCCTTAATATTATCTCTTCAAAAGTTCTGTGGGCTTTTTAGAACCCAAAAATGTAAACAACTAACAGTTCAAATCTGTTGAAATATGTTGAACAAGAGAAAAATTAAGTTATAATTATAGAAATACAATCCCTTCCAAAGTTAATACCAAAAGTATTTTAAAAATTCATCTGTGATATCCCTAGATTAGCACATAATGAAAAAAAGTTTAAAATACTTTAAAAAATAAAGCCAAATCATAGTAAAAAATTACAGAATTTGCCTCTTGCTATAGTGATGCTTATTGTTCTTCCTCAAAGAAATGTTTATTCCTTAACTCTGAGGATCTGAAATATAAATCTATTTTTGAATGTGAAAAATCATTTGTTTTTATAAAATATATATTTTTTTGTAGACATAACCTTAAACTAGCTCTTCTTAAGCAGACTGGTCATGCCACTCAACAAGAATTGAGGGCAAGTGGAAAAAAAGATGGAATTATATCAGGTGCAACAGATGTTTTGGTAATAATGATCTAATCATTAATTAAATAAACTGGCATTGAAAATCAGAACTCATTATTTCATAGGCCTTGGTTTTATCCTGGAAGTGATCTAGCAACATTTATAGGGTCACCTGCAGAATGCCACATAAACCCTGCACCAGTGGCTGTCTATACTGATTTATAATTTAATTGTGCTATTCTGTATTGTTTTACAATCCTTTCATGTTAGTTAAGTTTAATTTCTCCACTTCATTAATTTGATACCTCATCTTACACTTCTTGTTAATCCCATACACCATTTAATATATTGTTTTTCATAGCGGAATTACTCAGTAAGTGTTCATTGATTGTGAACTACATTTAGTCACTTTAACAAATAAAAATTTTCTGATTGACTTGTGTGTCATCCTCAAATGACTATACAGACTTATCAAGGCTATCCAGATCTATTTTATAGAAAACCAAATGAGACTCGAATGAAATCAATAGAATACTTATTCCGACATGAATAAGCTCATACCATTTCTACTGTTGTAAAAATAGTAGAATGAAGTATCAAAGAATATGTACTATCTAATATTGAATAAGAAATCACAGCATTCTCTCTTGCTTGTATTAAAAGGAATTTCTGAAATACATAAATGGGAAGACTTTGTTGGCTGAAGTGCCTAAATGCACCAGTCTCATCATTTCCTCAATTTTTTTTTCTGGAGCAGGTGATTGTTGAATATTTTTCCTCTAAATATTTTAATTGTTTACAGAATGGTAGATCATTGCAATATATATTAGATGCAACAATGATATTACTAACAATTCTTTTGCACCACTGCAAAACTAGAAATTACTCTCATTTAAATAAGGTTTGTAAACTGTTTGAATCACAGTGGACAACCCACATGCCAAGGAATCCCCAAAATATTTTAGATTATTTCAAGAAGGCATATCATTTTCATAACCTATTTTTCCTCCTCAGAAATAATTAGACTACAAAGTCTAAGTGAGCCAGTCACCAACCTCACAACTAGCTCTGCCTTTAGCTAAAAAGAAAAATAACTTCTTACTGGACTATACTATAAACTGCCTCCTTGCAGTATACAAATTCAACATTTAACAGATTAGGTAAATGCTTATTTAGAATTATTAAACGTAATATGGTTTGTCTGCTAGTGCCACATTAAAGGTTAACTCCCCTTTTAGAAGTTACACAAAATTTGTTTCCTCATACAAACCTGGGAAACATTTTTCTGTGATATTATTTTTTATCATTTTTACTATTTTCTGCAGTCTCTGATAAAAATTAATAACAGAAAGCTAAACATGTATTTTTCCAGTTGAATTAAAAAACACATTGCCAAACATGACAAACCTACAGCTAACATCATATTCAATGAGAAAAGGCTAAAAGTGTGTTCCTTAAGATCAGGAATAAGACAAGGATGCCCACTTTCACCACTCCTCTTCAACACTGTATTAAAGTCTTAGCCATAGCAATAAGACAAGAAAGAGAAATGAAAGGTATCTGAATTGGAAAGGAAGAAGTAAAACTCCAGTTATTTGCCAATGACATGATATATCTGATAAGAGGTTAATGCCCAAAATATGTAAAGAATTCATACAACTCAACAACAGAAAAAAAAAAAACAATCTAATTAAAAATGGGCAAAAGACCTGAACAGATATTTCTCCAAAGTGGAAATACAGATGGCCAATAGACATGAAAAGATGCTCAAGGTCACTAATCATCAAAGAAATGCAAATTAAAACCACAATGAGATATCACCTCACACCTGTCAGAATGGCTGTCATCAATAAATCAAAGAACAAGTGTTGGCAAAGATATGGAGAAAAGGAACCTCTCATACACCGCTGGTGGGATTTCAAATTGATAACAACCACTATGGAAAACAGTCTGAACATTTCTCAAAAAATTAAAAATGGATACCTTTTCACCCAGCAATTGCACTTCTGGGTATTTATTCAAAGAAAACCAAAACAATAATTCATAAAGGTCTATGCACCCCTATGTTTATGGCAGCACAATTTACAATAGCCAAGATACAGAAGCAATCCAAATGCCCATCAACAAACTATTGGATGAAGTTATGGTTTGTATATACAATAGAATATTACTCATCCATTAAAAAAATTAAATTCTACCATTTGCAATGACATGGATGGACCTAGAAGTTATTATGCTGAGTGAAATAAATCAGACAAAGAAAGATAAATATCATTTATATGTGGAATCAAAGGAATAAAAAGAACAAATTAATCAAACACAGACTTGCAAATATAGAAGACAATCTGGTAAGGGCCAGAGGGGAGGAAGGTTGGGGGGCTGGGATAAAGGGGTGAAGGGTTAAAGAAGTACAAATTAGTAGTTGATAGATGGTCATAATGATGGGGAGTACGGCATAGGGAATGCAGTCAGCATTAATGTAATGGCTAGATAGAGAGCCAGAGGATAGAAAGAGCAATTAGTGGGATCATTTTATAAACTATACAAATGTCTAACCAGTATGCTATATACTTGAAACTAATTATAAAATTAAATTTTTTAAAAAAGAAAGCTAACCACAGAGTTACCATCTAACCCAGCAATTCCACTGTTAGGTATATACCTAAGAGAAATGAAACACAGTCACACAAGAATTGGTAAATGAATGTTCAAGTGGCATTATTCAAACTAACCAAAAGGTGGAAACAACCCAAGTGTCCATCCACTGATGAATATATAAACAAAATGTGGCCTATCTATACAATGGAATATTACTCGGGCATTAAAAAAAAAAGAATGAAGCCCTGCCACATGTCATAATGTGAATGAACCTCAAAAACACCATGCTAAGTGAAAGAAGTCAGACTCAAAAGGCCACATATTATGACTCCACTGATATGAAATGTGGAGAGCAGGCAAATTCATAGAGATAGAAAGTAGATTAGTGGTTGCTGGGGGCTGGAGGAGGGGATAATGAGAAGTGATTGCTAATGGGTTTTAAAATATCTTTTTAGAGTGATACACATATTCTAAAATTGATTCTGGTGATGGTTGCATAACATTGTGAATATAATGAAAACCTCTGGGGAAAAAAACACATTAGATCTACAATTTATGTAAGTACAGTTGTGTGTATATAATTATCCTCTCATTGAAAAAATATGGTGATAATCTTTCATAAATTCAAAGGTGTTTTTACTTGACTTGCATCCTATTTTATATTTTGATTCTTGAAAAGGGGATAAAATGCCATGAGATGAATCCAATGCAATACTCCTAAGTATACTTTGTATTTAACCCCTAAGTAACAGCTCAAAACTTCTTATTTGTTTATGTCAACATCAAGCTATATCACATAACAACTCACTAACAAATACAGATTTAATAAACTTCTCCCTTATATTTTTGTCAGTATAAAGTTGATTAACGTGATTAAAAAGTCAGTAAATACAAAGAATAGTCAAATCTAGCAGTATAAAATAATGGAAAGAATATCATCTTTGAAATCAGATAGAGATTCAGATCTAAGCTTCATTTAATATTGATACTAATTTGGATAATTACTTAGATCTCTGATTTCTAATTCTCTCATTTGTGAAATGTTCACCATTGAACTGCTGTAGCACTCAAATAGATTTCATATGTGTGTGTGTGTGAGTGTGTATGTGTGTATGTGTACCATGCTGTACCATGTGCTGAGTACATGGTAATATATATATATATATAAATTATAGGTAATATAATATATATACAGATTCTGATACAATTGATTCTGATAAGTGCAAGCTATATAACTGCTTTTGACCAGATGTGGAGTCACAGCATTTGCTCAACACACTTAATGGCAAATGGAAAGGCACTCCTACAATGTGCTAAGTACAGCATATTTATTTATTTATTTATTTATTTATTTATTTACACACACACACACACACACACACACACACACACACATACATACATACATACATACATACATACATACATATCCCAACCACTTAAAATTAATGTTTTGAAGTCCTAACCCCCACTACCTCAGAACGTAACCTTATTTGGAGAAAGATTAAAGAAATAATTAAGTTAAAATGAAGTCTCAGGGTGAGTCCAAATTCAATACAACTGGTGTCCTTATAAGAGGAAATTTGTACACGGACACATATAGAGAAAAGACAATGTGAGGACACAGAAGGAGAACATCTGGAAGCCAAGGAGAGAGGCCTCAGAAGAAACCAACTCTGAAGACACACTGATCCCAGACCACCCCATCTGTGGTATTTTGTCATACCTAACAAACACTTTTTTGCCTTCTGAAGGGAGATCCAATTTTTATGTCTTCCAGTAAGCAACTGGCATATTTATAATTTCATTAAGTTCAGATCCTTGAGGACTGTTGGAGCTGAACTAACTAGGTGCTGAAAACTACATGCCTACATGGTCAGGTGGAAGACTTAATAGATTAAAAGGGATGGATGTTAGAATGAAGGCAAGCACTGTGTGAACGACAGGGACTGTGACAATATGCACCACCTAAAAGGAAATTTCTCAGCTCTACATTATTGTGGCCATGTAGAAATATAAGCCTTTTATATCAAAATGACCTATTTTTTAGAGGACCTGATTTCAAACCATTTAATTTTAAGTCATAATAAATTTGCAAAATATTATGCAAGCCAAATAAGTCCAACGTTCAGCTCTGTGTAGCCCATGGCTCCTGATTTAGCAGTCTCTGAGAAGGTATACTCTCAAGCAGAGATTACATCCACAATCTTGCTCTTTATGGCACAACAACACCATGCCCAAGTCATCCTTATTATTGTCCATAAGAAAGGCTATAATGTGCTCTTATTTATTACTGCATGAAAATAGCTCTATTTGAAACAGATGGCATTATAGGAAAGGACATAGAGTAATTTTTAAATGTAAGAACAAGTATTCTTTAAAATTCCAAGCACTGCTTAATGCCTTTTAATACCTGAAGAGTTCACTGATAATCTTGCTTCTTAGTATATTTTTCCCTGATAATTCTGACATTTACTGAAAGGCAAGATTTTAGCATCTGTAATCATAAATAATCTTTTAAGTCCTCTCCTAAGGTCATTTTAATATGTTTTTGAGATGTTACAGCTAGTTGTTGAATATACTTAAAGTCACAGGCAATGTGTATAACAGAGAGTAAATGAAGTAAAACATTGAAGAGGAAATAATTTTCCTTTGACCTTGTAAATTTAACATATAAAAAGTGAGAAATTTTGACATCTATTTAAAAGCAATAAATTTCCAGTTCTCTCTCCACCATTAAACAAAGACATTAAAATAATCAAAATGTATACTATTGTATGTCAACTCTAATTTAAAAATAAATAATCAAAATGTATTGAAACTGAATTATAAGGACTACTCTCTAGAAAATAATTATGCTTATGACTAGAAAAATATAAAAAGTTTCTTAATCTCCTAAGCAAATGCCAGGCATGATATTACTGTAGATAAACACTTATCAGTGATAGCTAAGGATAAAATAAAAGTGAATACCCATTCCAAAAATAATTCAACAATCCTTAAATGTATAATTAGTATGCAAAGTGTTACACAGACATAAAAAAAGTCTTTGAATTTTTAAAAGCATATAACCTAAAATCACAAGATAACCAAACATTAATAGCACACTATTCTCTAAATTCTAAGGGTACTTGTTAAATTCTGTCTTACCGCATTTTTTTTAAAGGATTGTCACTAAATATGGCCACTTGTATTACCATATATATATTCATGAACATGGACTTTTTAGAACAGAGGTTGACAAACTATAGGCTGCAACCCAACTCCAGCCATGCCCATTTGCTCACTATTGTCTAACAACTACTTTCTTTTCATACTAACCAAAGTAGAGCAAGTAGTTGTGATATTACCCACAAAGCCCCAAATATCTACTATCTGGTTCTTAATAGAAAAAAAAAAAAAACACCAAAAAAAAAAAAAACCATTGATTCTTGTTTTAAAAGCATAGAATAGAGCAAAATTATTATTTGCTTTTTTTGGTATATATACTCCTAAAAAACAAGAATACTTCTTTTAATTCTTTTATATAACCCATAGTATTTAATTATTGGGACAATAATAATCTCTCTTTTTTTAGGACAAAATGATGAAACTTCTGGGTGCATGGGAAATGACTAATGTTAACTATCTATGGCAAATATATTTTTAAATGTATTCCAAATACTATAATGATTTGAGGAGATACTATCTATATCAGTGAGTTTCAGAGTTTTCATACCATAGATTTCCTTTTTCTCAAATAAAATCTTACTCTGGAATTCCAATTTATAGTATAGATAAGAGCAATACTATATGCAGTCTCCTCTGAAAGAAATCAAAGCTTGCCTCCCCCAAAGATGCCTTTTGGGATAATGATTTTAAGCTAGTTATTAAGAAATAAAAGACTCAGACAGAACCTTAAAAACCTCCCTTTTCCTGCCTAGGGGAATTCTAATGGAAAGGCCTGCTGCAGGAAGGGAACCTTAGAGCATTTACCTTAGCATTTTGAATTAAGTGTGGTGAAGAAGAAGAATCCATGCAAAAACCTGTTCTGCTGGATTACACCCTGTATCCCAATGTTTCTTGGTTACTTAGCAGGAATCTGTTTGATTGCCTAGTTCCCCTTTGAAATCCCAGACCCCTGCCTCCCGTCTCCTCTGTTCAGAATAGCAAATAAACCTCAACTGCCCAATGCCTCTTTGGATCTCATTATGTCACCCCTGAATGTACATTCGTAAAATAAACTCTGGGGATTTTCTCCTGTTAATCTGTCTCTGTTAAATCTGATTATTAGCCTAGCTAGAAGAACTGAAAAGGTTGGAGAAAGAAAGTTATATATTTTCAGCCCCCACACCTCCATGGTTTCGCATAAAAATTTAAAACTATAGAAAGTCTGTGAACATTAAATGAGAACATCGCTTGCAATGATCTAGAAGAACTTCTGAGTTATTACAGGCATATATAATTGGGTCAAAATCAAAGAAAAATAATCAATGACTTTCATTTAATTCATTGTATTTAATTCAGAAAACTTTACAGCAGAGACTGTCACATAAGGATATTGTATACTCCAAAGGACATTCTCATGGAGCTCAATGCATGATTGTGCAATTGTGAGGGACATGACTGTAAGGGCTGATATGACCCATATCATTCTGTCTGCATCAGACCTACCTAAAACCTAATAAGTCCCAGCATTTTTCAGTTTAACTAGGCTTTGTTTATTAATATACTCTAGTCAACCCCGGATATTCAAATTTGGTATACTGTTTGAAGCAAACTTCATAAGCTAAAATAATCACAGAAATGCCTAAGATTTGAAGAGTAATAGAATACTGATTATGGTAAAGACAATCTTCCTAAAAGTTGGTTCCGCAAAGCACTCACACAAATAATTATTTAGGAAAACTCTTTTCATCATTCTTTATTTAAATTTAGAGACAAATACCATTACTTTTTGAAAACTGTCTTCTCCCTGTGCCTCAAGCTATACTTGGTGCTACCCCAAACACACCATGTTTACCAAGTGCTATGTGATTGGGATGTATGTATCTGTCCTGCTTTTTTCTGCAATAATTTTATAGAGAGAAGAGGCATGAGAACTACACAAACTGACTGTATTAAACCACTTTGTATTCAGAGCCTACAACATGCTGATCATCCCTAAGACCAGATCATGAGTTACCTACAGAACAAAGAGAAGATTCCTGCTGGGATCACTAACTACCCATACTTTTAATGCCATATAACCAAACCATGAAAGGAAAACAGGTAAACAAAGTCGTTAGGTCATATACTACACAAAATAAACCTAACCATTCATTTCCTACAGCCAGACCACAAGGAACTTACAGAATAAAGGCTGAGATTACTAACATGCCTTTAACGCTGTATGTCCATACATTTCACACTACATACCCATACCATCAAAGGAAAATAGGAAAATTAAGTCTTTAAACAGCAATTCATAAACACTAAGAATCACACATAAACTAAATTCCTCAAACGCTCAGAATCTCTCTCATTCTCTGTCTCTGAGATGAGACCACACTGTCTATGGAGAGTAATTCCTTCTCTAATAAACTTTCTTTTTGTCTCTAACTCTGGTGTGTGCTTGAATTCTTTCCTTGTGCAGTCAAGGTCCTCTCTCTTTGTAGGACTTGAGACCCCACTCGAGAGGATTTGCCCCATTCTGCATCAAAGTGAGTGAAAGAATAACATTGAAAGAAAGTTCTCAATGTGTAAGGGGAAAGATATTTCTGTGTTACATAGTAGACACACTCTAATTATATTGACTTGTCTGCCCACTTCTGTTAAATTTTGCAGCACAAATCCCAGCCAAAGAGTCCACTTCCTATACTTAGCCTAGATCTCTGAATAGTGGTTTAACACATATTTTGACTGTAGGTTGAATGATATACTCTGAAGTCAGACTTGGATTTGAATCTTGGCTCTGCTATGAAGAAGTTAGGGGATTTTATGCTTCATGATTTTTATCATGCTCATGTTTAATAGGGATGATATAATGTACATAAAGCACCTAGCATGATACCTGGTAAAATGGACAAAGAGATGAAGGTGAACATCTCTTGGACTCTCCCATACAACTTGCACTATGAATGCCAGATCTGGCCTTCTGTTAGGGCTCTGGTTCTGTCCTCCAGTTTACCTGACAACCTGGAGCCTGATCTAAAAGCAAAGCTGTTGATTGCATTTAGTCAGAAAAAGTTCAAAACCTGTGTGGAGAGAAAAGCAACTTAGAAGAACAAATAAATACCAAGATGTGTTTACACCACATTCTGGAACTTCAATGAGGCAGATTCCCAAGAGAATCATTCTGCCTTGGAAGAAATAGTTCTAAGAGACACTTTATCAAAATAATGAAATCCTAGAGGGCAATGGTCCAAGAGTCCTTCATTACTGGATAGAGCAAAATGGGCACATAGAGAAGGAAAAGAAGCAGACTGTTTTTAGGAAATAAAGGGAGGCTGTAAGAACTCCATTAGGCCCAAAGTAAAAGATAGACATGTTGTCTCTGCCCTTCTAAACTGGGTTGCTTCCATGGCACAGGGGAAAATGTCCTCTTCACATGTATTATAAATCTTCTAACACTATTTGCTACAACATGCAGCACTTAATTCCTATTTAGTCAGTACATTAAGCACCTTGAGTGTGGGAGTCAGATATTTTCCCCTTCTCCTTTCCCTCTCCACTTCCTGAACCTATTGCAGTGGTAAACACTCAGAATAAAAGCTACTTATCCAGTTGAACGTGGAGTTCTTTAAATTCAGATATGAATCATGTCCCGCTGTGGATTTTGTACATAGGTAATAATACCTATTAATTCTGAAATTATAAAACTAGCAAAAGCATGGATGGGTATAAAACCTGAAATATTAAATAGAAGGAAACACACCAGGGAAAAAGATGTGTTATAATCAGACAGGTACAAGTCAAATGTCTTCTTATAGTAGAAGAGCAGAAAAAGTCAAGCACAGCAATGTCTTTCCAGGGCAACTTTTCTATTGAGGTATAATCGACATAATGTTAGTTTCAGGTGTGCAACACAAGGATTTGATGTTTGTATATACTATGCAATTATCATCACAAGATGTCTAGTTAACATCCATTACCATACATAGTTACATTTTTTTTTCTTGTGATGTTTCCAGGGCCATTTTGACCATTACAATGATCAAAGTTCAACAGTACCAAGTACCAACTCCACAGCCATCTAAAATTATGATTATGGGAACCTATCAGAATGCTTTGTTATTCTGATGCTTGAGGAAGAGTATCAAAATTCCAAATTACACATATATACAAGGTAGAAGACAAGACAGAATAGAACCCTTCTTTTATCCCACAGATGAGATTAGATCATTTTCCTCAGCACTTAAGAATTTGATATGTGAACTCCTCTTAAAATACATTTTTTGAAAATCCCATTAATAACTGCAATTTGTTTCCCATAATGTCCTTTTTTATCTGCCTCACCCACCCCACCATAGACCAGAAGTTCTCAATTCTGGCTGCATATTAGCATCACTGGGGGTTTTTAAAAACAACAGCATTGGGGCCCATCCCTAGAAGGTCTGAGTTAACTGGTCTAGAATAGGGCCTAAGCTTCAGAAATTTTTTTAAGTTTCATAAGTGATTCCAATGTGTGACTAAGTATTGAAGACTACTGCTTATGACAATCTCATTCATATCCAGAGCTTCAATTACTATTATATTAACTCCAAAACTGAGGTATTCAGCCCTACCTTGCCTCTAAGCTCCAAATCTATGATATTTGGCATATCTTGCCCTGCTATCAGAATGTCTATGAAGATAAGAACCATGTTGGTTTCCTGCTTGCCTCTTTTATACAAACACCAATCACAATGGCTGGCACATAGAAGATGCTTATTTAATATTTTTGGTTAATTAACTCATTGGCCATCTTGTAGGTTCAAGGGAGTCAATGTCTTCTGAAAAACAAAAATCTCACTTTCAGCTATACCAACAACATCCACTGACAAGAAGGTGAGACAACCAGAAGGGTCCAGGGAATAAATGCATCTAAATCTAGACCAGAATCTGCTGTCGGGTTAAATTTTCTCTCTCTTACATATTCAAAATTAAGATAATAATGGCATTTCTCTAGCTGAATTTCAAATATGTTTTGAAGGTAAATCATCCTATTTATATAAAATTGCTTTGTACCACTTAGAAATAAAGTATTGTGTCATAGTAATGAAAAACTTTGAATCTATGTTAAGGATATCTAAAGAAAATGAGTTTCTCTAACTGGTTAGATTTTTAAGATGAGTTGTTTTTGAAAAATTAAAGTTTAACTTATGATCGTTCAGTTTTCAAAACTACCACGTCAAGGAAACAAAATATACCTTTTTTTATGAATGAAACATCTTATCACTTTAGCATGAGCATCTTTTTTGACTAAAATTTTCATATGCTCAAAAAATCTTCAACTCCAGTGAAAGCCACTTGCAGGATATGCACAGAAAGGGAAAACAATTGGCAGAGTGATCTGGACATTTTGTATTAATCTCCTACCTCCTGCAGAGACAGGGAACAGGCCTCATCATAGCCATTTCCTCCTGAGAAAACATTTTAAGCATTCACCGTATCATAATAAGCAAAACCTACTTGGCCACAGGAAAAAAAGGCACAAACATAGATAATTACTGTGGAGTGCACTGGGTAATTACAAGACTCCTTTACTTTCACCAGAATAGAACTCCTAATTTTCTCAAAAGCCAAACTTTATAAAATCAGAAATGGTTACCAAAGAAATTACACATAGTGGTAAAACCTTAGACTGTTGAAATGTAAAAGAGCTACAAAGAATTTTTGTAACAGAAAAATCGCCTCCGGTCTCTGGAACTCCTGTTCCTTCACTGAGCACTGTCAGTATAACAGCACCATTCAGCCTGAGTGCAAGCAAATTTCTTTAATGCACTGTACATCAAGTTGTTTGAAGAACATATCTAAAATCCTAGCTGGATTTATTTCTTCCTTTTTAAAAATGTGTAAGGTGATATTCTTAAAATTTTATATTTTGTTTCATGACTGTTTTTCTTACTCCATATTATACTCTATCAGGAGAAAAAAACAGAGAGGAGGGAGTGGGGAAGAGAAGAGAGAGAGAGAGAAATCTTTAGGTAGCTAAAACAGTCACTCATTAAAAAAAGAACCTAATAATGCATATGCAAAGACAAGTTCCCTTAGACAACCAAATCTAGTTGTCACACCTAATAAAAACATACGTGGTATAACTGCTCCTTGCCTTAAATTGGAAAATATTTGAAGCTGATTAAATGGAACAAAGTTCATTAGTGTCACTTATTGAGTATCTATGATGTACCAAGCACTGTGTTGTACCTTTTACATACATTATTTAAAATCAATGCCACAATCATATAATTAGATACTATTTTTCTAAATGTCAGAGAAGGTAACTGCAACTTGGAAATAAAGCAGATTCCTCTAGTCCCTTGTTTCTCAAGGAGTAGTTCACAGATTAGCAGCACTGGCATTTTTAGTAGTTTATTGGAAATGTGAAATTTTGAGCCCCATCACAGACATACTGAGTCGGAATCTGCATTTTAATAAAGGCTTCAGGTGATTTGTATACACTTTAAATTTGAGAAGTCCTGTTCTACCTCAAACACCTGGAAAGTGACTGAGACAAAAACCTAACCCAGGTATGTGTGTCTCCAAAGCCTGTGTTTTTTCCCTTATGCCACAATGCCACTTTAAGTACTATCTTAATGGTGTCAGCATTCCTGCTGTCCACCCTCCCATCAGAAACTCCTCCTTGGAAGAGAGCTAGAGGTACTTGGTAAATCTCCATCAGCTCCGAGGGGCTTCCAGAATGTTGCTTTAGGCAGCTAAGTAAACTGGTCCTCACTTCCTGTGCTCTATACTCTCTGTCATGATTTCTTTTGAAAGTACAGAGTAGCATTCATATTCTATTTCCTGTTGCCCAGAATCATCTGATGAGGATAGATAAGCATCCTTACATTACCTCCAAATTGCCTGAGAGAAACGTGGTAGCTCACCAGTTTTATATTTTTAGTTTTTTTCTTTTCAGTTTTGCTTTCCTTTTCATCATGGTTCAGTGGGAACTAAATCACTGCACATGAGAGTGGCTGTAATTGCTTAGGAAATGTAAATAAAGAGCTATAATCGTTCAAAATAAATGGTGAAAAACAGTTTCACAAGGCAAAACCCCTCTTTATTTGCATGAGAATTTTCATTTCTCTATGACCGTTCCTTTTTAAAATCTTGCAGGAAATGTCACTGAATTTGATTAGTTGTAAAAACAGCAAAATTTGGAGAAATAAGAAGTTGAACAGGCCTAATGACATAAACTTAATCACCTAAGAGTCATCTGTAATACAACATGAGAAGTGTTAATTCCCTGTTCTGTCCTCCTCTCTAAGAGAGAATAATTCCTTAGCCAAAAGAGATCTATTGGAGTTTGCCCACCATGAAGAAACCAAATTAAATACAAATAAGGTATTTGGAACTTTTCTTTCTTAAAGCAAACCTAGCAAAAGTAAAAGTAAAGCTACTTGATATGGGTATTTGGAGCAAAGCTAATGTAGTTGATTAGGAGGAAAAAGTCATGGGTTAGAAAAATAACAAGCATATACCATAACAACGTAATTTTAGAGAACTATTTGTTGATGTTAACCTATTGAATAAATCAGAAAAGATTAAACAAGAATATGATTTTTTTCCAAAATGGAACAACATATGGGCTAATTTCATAGGATCTAAGACTCATAAGAAAGAAGTTATGGTTGAGAACTTGAGAATAATGAATATGTATCTGCATGGGACATGGGAAATACAACTTAAGGTCCTACACTCATTTGAAATAAAGTGGCTTTAGTTGATACATTTTTTTTTCCAGTATAATTCACAAAATCCCACTACTACAGATGATGACTATAACTTCGCCTAAATTACACGAGTCAGCTGCATGTATGGGATCTGCAATGCAAGGCTGGTCCTCTGGTAGGAAGCAGCAATGTCAGTGATTCAGAAGAATTAGACTCTGAATGTAAAACAGTTTTAGGAACACCAATTTATTTCACTATGTTCTCCTTTTTAGGTGTACACAGAGTGACATGTGACCAAAAACAAAAGGGCCTAAATAAGCCTTAAACATTTACTTTCAATAAGTACAAAGTATACATTCTAATAAATAAGGCATTGTGATATAGTTTAATTGGCATTTTTCTTTCTTAATGGTACATAAAATAAAGATGCATGTTACAATTTACGGCATTTATTTTTAATGAAATGTGGTAATAGGAGGATCTAACCTCAGAATTGTACTAAGGATAAAACAGATGATCTGAAAGGCCAAGCACAGTACCTGGTACATGTTAATAATAATAACTACATATTAGTTATTATTGGTGATTTTTCTATAGAATTATACAAATTGAAGGACTGCTTAACAAAATTCTGCTTCCTTGCAATCTTGTAATTGATTTTATAATATTGACACTTCTTCAATTGACTTTTTTAGTTCTTTTAAAATATGTCCACAAATTCTTTGATACTCCTCTCTTCAAATGTTGGCTTTACTTAGTGACTAGCTTCTAAATGAAATGTGGCAGAAGTGACAGTCAGTGACTTACAAGCTAAACAGTAAAATGCATTGTGGTGCCCTCTTGCTTTATTTCCCTTCTGGATCACTTGCACTTGGAAGCCTGCTAACATGTCATGAGAACATTCTAGCAGTCCTTTAGAGAACTCTATGTGGTAAGGAAACAGAACTTCTTGCCAAAAGCCATCAAGGGATTGATGTCCTCTGCCAATAGTCGTGTGAGTGAGTCATCTTGGAAGTCAATCTCCCAGTCTCAATCAAGCCTCAGGTGACTGCCATCCTGGCCAATGTCTTGACTGTAAACTCATGAGAGACACTGAGTCACAGCACTCAGAGAAACCTCTCCCAGATTCTTGATTCTTAGAAATTGCATGATGTAACAAATTTTTGGTTTTTAAAGCAGCTAGGGTTGGGGAAAATTTATTTCATAGCAATAAATAATTAATACAATTGTTTTTATTCCTTTATGTCAAAACAGGAGAAGAAAAAGTATCTGGCATCATTAAGTCTTTGACATTTATGGTCAAAGAGGTTGACTACATTTTATAGAAATATATCACATGCATGAAAATGAGTGTAACTACTAAATCTTTTATTCAAGAAAATATACTATCCATCTTGTAAGTAAGTCTGACTTTTCCATTTTGAATGGAAGCTAAATCTACCTAGTTCTTTCTGGCAAAGTCATTATAAAATAATCTCTCTTCCATAGCTGATATTTCAGACAACATTTACTATAAGATCTGCATTTCATAAAGTAATAAATGCCATCAATCCTTTTCAAAATCTCAAACTGTCCTCCAAAACACTCACTTAACTCCATAATTGGTTTCATAATCTTGGCTTTGAACATTTCTCAGTTTTCCACTCTTCTAATAAATGCTTACAAGGCAAAGAAGGAAGCTACCGCTGAACCTCTAATCTCTGTTCTCACTTTTCCAGCCAAGGCCATCATTAGGGTCCCCTAAGTAGGTGATTGCATCCCTCTGATTCACACTCTCAACATATTTAAGCCAACACACACACACACACACACACACACACACACACACACACACACACACACACACACAGTGGTGACAGTGATAGCAATAAATGGGTAATAACCAAAGCGCTCACTGCCACAACTGAAATGTCATAGCTCAATATGAAAAAACACTCCATCTGTGAGCACTGAACAAAGAGGGTAGACTGGAAGAAATCTCCCATCAGCTTTGTCAGGTGGAGGTGTCACTCACATTTGTTGCTTCTTCTCCTTGCTGTATGACTGACTGTCACCTGACTGGGATCAACTCAGATGTCAGATCTTCAGCCAAAATCTATGGTCCTTGAAGTCAAATCAGCACCCACGTGGCTAAAACTGCAAGGCACGGTGCTGGCTACCTGGAATCTGAATGAGAGTATGAGGTCTTAGTTGTAAAGTGAATAGGAAAAATATATATTGATATATTTCATAACTGGGCTGTTAGATGCTACAGGGACCTAGGAGCATTTGGATTACACAGAAACCCGTGATTCAGAAACTAGTGACTCACCCAATGTCACAGGCTGCTTAGTACAGATCCACCTTAAAGATGTAACTCTCTGATTCCTGATCCAGTTTTGATAAACATATTTTATTGATTTTTGTTTACTTCTTTTATTATATTTTGTATTTAAAAATAATATACTCACATGGAAAACAATTAAAAATATATGACCTCATTTATATAAAATTTAAAAATAAAACCAATATGTTACAGTTTACTATGCAATGAACCTACAATAATATGGATGGAAAAAATTCACACCAAAGGACGCTGGTAGCTTTGGAGACTGGGATCAAAAAATGGTAAAAAAGAGCTTTGCCTGCTTCCTCTACATGATATACATTAAGAATAATAAAAAAAAAAAAAACAGATTGGTAGCAAATATGTCCCAAAAAACCCTTTCTATATTTAGGGAGTTCACTTTCTTTATAATGCATTCTATCCACCTCTGTATGTTTTAAATATTTCTTGATTAAAACAAAACAAATGTTGTTATATATCATAAAGGAAAGTGTCCCTCCTACTCCAGATCTCACTGCCCCTCCTCAAATGTAAACTTTAATTAAGTTTCTTATATATTCTTTCAGAAATTTTCTTTGCATATATAAATTTCCTTAAAAACATGCAAGTGGAATCATAATATCTATAGTTCTTCGTTTTGCTTTTTTCATTGAAACAGCACATCTTAAAGATGTCTTCATTTCCGATCTCATCTTTTTAATGAATCCAAAGTATTCTATTGAAATGATGTATCATTTTAATCTGTTTTATCTGAAGTCTTGCTACTCAAAGTATGGTCCTTGGACTAACAATATCAGGATCACCACAGAGTTTGCTAGAAATGCAGAATCTGCATTTTAATAGATCTTTAGGTGATTTCTTTGAAACTTAAAGTTTAATAAAGGCTGATGTAAATAAAAATAGAACATGCCCAGTGACCTTGCTTGAAATAATCTGGAATATTTACATATTAAACTTATTTATTTAAAATATACAAATTTATTTTTAAAGCAAATTTTCTTTTATGAATTATGAATAAAATAGTCTCAGTATATAAGAAACTATAATAAACTTATTGAATGGCTAGAGATTGAACACAATAAAAGCAATTAAGAAATAATTACTAAAATTTCTTCACAGTTGTCTTCTACTGAGTCATGTGTTGCTTGCCAGTTTTAGAAAGGGAATGAAGAATAGTTCAGCTTCAGGAGGCTTTGAAATATTACCATAGAAACAAAACAAACCAATGAAACTAGGCTTGAAAAGTACATCAAAAATAATAAAACAAATAGGTAATCATGTCGATAAAAACAAGGAAATAAAAATCTAGAGCAGTTTTCCTTCTCCTAATACCAAGCATAATGTACTTCTCATACCTAGTTTTCTAGGATGAGGAAAAAAATTTTCCATACAAATATATTCATTTGGCTATTTGTTTGCAGCTTCCTAGATTCCAGGGTCTAGGAGGTGAGTCTGCAATAAGACTAGAGAGGCTAGAACCCAATGGAAACTTGATAAGGGATGCAGGCACTGTTGTTTAACTCTGGTGCAGAAATAACATCTTCTTCATCTTCCTTTAACTACTGCTGTCCTAAGGTGATACTTGGTACCTGTTTTTGGTACTGTGTTCTTCTCATCATAGATACTGTCTCTAGACAATCTCACCTACATCTGTGGCTTCAGCTACTATCCAAATATCTCCCACCTAAAGCCTACTCTAAAGCTCTAAACTTTTATATCCAGTGAACTACCAAAAATCTATACCTGGATGAGCCACCAATTATTTTAACATAGTGGTTCTCAACTTTAGTGTACCTCAGAATCATCTGAAAGGCTTGTTAAAAACTCACATTTATGGGCTCATCTCCAAACTTTCTAATTCAGTAGGTCTATTATAAGACCTGAGATTCTATTTCTAAAAAGTTCCAGCTAATAATGCTGGTCCAGAAACCATACTTTAAGAAACACTGTTCTAACAAAACATATTCAAAATTAAACTCATTTTTTTCCTCCAAATCTTCTCAACCATCATTTCCTATTCTGTTGTTTATCCAAGGTCATAGTGTTGCTGATAATCATTTCAAATATCTGAAAATAATCCTACCTGCTTCCCTCTCCTTCCTACCTTACATTAATGTAGAAGCAAACTTGGCCTGTGGTTAAAAAGAGTAAATGACTTACTATAACATACACAAACATCTACAACATACAGAACCTTACGATACCAAAAACTTCACCAAGGAGGTGAAAGATTATATGCTAAAAACTATAAAACACTGATGAAAGAAATTAAAGAAGACACAAATAAATTAAAATACATCCTGTGTTCATGGATCAGAAGAATTAATATTATTAAAATGTCCATACTACCCAAAGCCACTCATTGACTTAATGTAATCCCTATCAAAATTCCAATGGCATTTTTTACAGAGATAGAAAAACAATCCTAAAATTTATATGGAACCACAAAAGACCCTAAATAGTCAAAGCAATCTTGAAAAGAAGAATCAAGCTAAAGGCATCATACTGCCTGATTTCAAACTATACAAAGTTATCGTAAGAAAAACAGTATGGTACCAGCATAAAAATAGATACACTGATCAATGGAACAAAGTCTAGAGCCCCAAAGTAAACCCACACAAAGACGGTCAACTAATATTTGGCAAGGGAGTCAAGGATACTCAATGGGGAAGTGATAGACTCTTCAATAAATGGTGCTGGGAAAATGGATTATCTGCTGTAGAAAAAAATGGACCACTAAATTTACGCCACTCACAAAAGTTAAATGTATTAAAGACTTAATGTACCAAATAAAACTGTAAAACTACTAGAAGGAAACATACAGACATTGGTCCTAGCAAGTATTTTCTAGATATGATACCAAAAGTACAAGGAAAAAATGTAAAAATAAACAAGTGAGACTATATCAAACTAAAAAGCTCCTGCACAGCAAAAGAAAATGATCAACAAAATTAAAAGATGACCTACAGGATGGGAGAAAATATCTGCAAATTATATATCTGACAAAGAATTAATATCCAAAGTATATAAGAAACTTCTAAAACTCAATAGCAAAAGGTCAAATAATCCTATTTTTAAATGGGCAAAGGACCTGAATAGACATTTTTCCAAAGAAGATATACACATCACCAACAAGTAAATAGAAAGGTGCTCAACATCACTAATCATCAGGGAAATGTAAATCAAAACCACAATGAGATATTACCTCATACCTGTTAGAATGCTGTTATATAAAAGACAAGAAACAATAAGTGTTGACAAGGATACAAAGAAAAGGGAATCGTTGTGCATTGTTGGTGGGAATATAAACTGGTACAGCCACTGGAAATAAAGGGACCTGGACACTTTCACATTCATTACAGTATTATTTACAATAGCCAAGATATGGAAACAACCTAAGTGTCCATGGATGGACAGATAGATGGATAAAAAAAATATATAACATCTATCTATCATCTATCTATCTATCTATCTATCTATCTATCTATCTATCTATCTGTCTATCCATCCATCCATCCATCCATCCACACACAAACACACACAAGTGTTATTTATATATTGACATACACACACACACACACACATACACATATACACACACATACATACATATACATACATGCAACAGACTATTATTCACCCATAAAAAGGAAAATGCTATTTGCAACAAGACGGATGAATTTTGAAGATGGAATAAGTCAGGGAGAGAATAAATTCAGTAAATACTATATGATCTCTCTTATATGTGTATCTAAAAAATCTAAACTCATAGAAACAGTTGGGAAGGTAAGGGAAATGGGTGAAGGTGGTCAAAGGGTACAAATTTCTAATTACTAGATGAATAAGTTTTGGGGATCTAATGTATAGCATGGTGACTATAGTTAACCCTGTGTTGTATATTTGAAAGATGCTAAAAGAGTAGCCTTTAAAAGTTCTCAATACACACGTACACACAAGATAATTATGTGAAGTGATGGTGTATTAACTAGTCTTATTTTGGTGATTATTTCACAATATATATGTATATTAAATGGTCATGTTGTATATCTTACACTTATACAATGCTAGAATACAATTTATGAATTTGCTAATTGTTCCTCCCTAATTTATGCCTTAACATAATGAAACATTTTAGCAACATGAGGATAACTTAACTACAAATTACATAAATATGTTTACATCTGTGCATTGCTAGACAATATTTTTAGGTATGATACTGAAAATCATGTAAAAGACAAGGACACCTTCAATAATCAAGAAAGTCATAGGAAGATATGGATGTATAGTGGTGGCGGGAAAAAAATAAAGTACAAATAATCAGTAACACTAGCTCACTATATTTTAAGTTCTCTGTTATTCACATGTTAACTAAGTCATTGATATACTGATATGAAATACCAATCACAATATCTCTGATGTCCAAGAATCTGCCAACATTTGACCAGTCAGTACAGGGATGCTCCTCTGAAAGATTTCATTTTACTTATAAATGGCCTATAAAATTATATTCACCTTATGTGTCTACACAATGCCACATACTTGAGCATGTAAAACTCTGTCTAGCACAGGTAAGAAAAGCTACAAAAAAGATAAAATAAATAAATTATAAGAGGTCTGTCTTATTCACTTTATAAAGTGAAAAGTTAACAAAAACGGGTGTCCATGGCAATCTTTGCTGGTTACGCATGAATATATTAAAGTAGAGCCAAACTACTGCATTCTTGTGTGTTTCTGAAGAGATTTGTACATCCAAGTGACTTTTGCTTTTACTAGTCTTGTGTTATTTTTAAGGAACTGGTCCATTTCATCTAAGTTATCAAACCTAGGTGTCTAAAGTTGTTCATAATATCCCTTTATTATCCTTTTAATGTCAGTGGGACGAGAAATAATGGGCCTCTTTCATTAGTGATGTAATTTGTAGCCTGGTTAAGGGTTTATATGCTATTTTTAAAGAGAAGAAAATCATAACATTTTAAAATATGTTGCTACTTTCATTCAGATGTTTTACTGAAAAACTCTCCTTTTCAAAATAAAATATGAACTTTTAAATAATTTTGAGTTTCTATGTTCTAATTAATATTATAGATGGGAAAAAATAAAATTAACATATAAATGCGCTTTTCTTACATTTTTACAAGGCAATTGCATCCCTCACTATTACTATTTATGAGAATACATGCATATTAAAATCTCTTATGCATTTATAAAAGAGTGTTCAAATGTCTGCAACACCTATATAAGATACTACTGGAAGGTTTATTACCCTCTAAATATACTTGCAAATAAGATCCAGCAGTAATTCCAAAAATAAAAAGTGTCTTTTTAAATACTGGCTTTTAATAGAACATGGGGAGTATAATTGTATGGCCTGACTAAAGAAAAGACCAGTGGAAACAGTGGAATTTCCAAAATTTTTACCATGGCTGTTAAATACAAATACAGTTTTTTAAAAACAAAAGTCTCCTGGTATTAAATTCCTGGCACCTTCTATAAACACATTTCTATCACTCAGGCTGTAGGCAGTTAGTTTGTATTGCTTTTGGCATTAAGAGAAAACTGACCCAACCCAAGTTAGCTGGAATTACAAGCACCTTTATTATTTACTTTATGAGAAATCTGGAGTTGGTGGTTTTAGAGGCAATTTCATGGCTTACAGAAAATGGTTCTTTCTCTCTTTCTACTCTGCTGTCTTTAACTTGTTGGCTGTTGCTCTGTGATGGCAAAACGGCTACTGAAGCTACCAAGAAAACATCCTCGAATCACAGCAGGCCAGGCAGGAGGGACAAGGCAAAGGATACAAGGGCTTTTCCTTGCACAGCTTATATCTTTCTTGGGGAGGAACATCTTTGTCAGAAGCACTCAGTAGGCTTCTTCTGACAGATTACTGTCTAAAACAGGGTCACATGTCCTCCTCTCAGTCACTGGCAATGAGGCGTGGGATTGCCACATTACCAAACAAAAGGAAGTTCACTTCACAAGGAAGAAAAGACTGCTGTTACCCGAGTAACCAACAACGCGTGTATATTTTCTTGTTAAAAATATAATTTGAAAAGTAGAGTTCTACCATTATTCCATTGGTGATTAATAATCTCTGAAAATTCTACATATAATAAAATCCATGGATTGCTGAAATGGTGAACATTTATGTTCATCAAATCTATGTATAAGAGTAAATGGTACAAGATTTATCATTTGTAGAAGATGGCTAAAAAAAAAAAAAAACAATCATCCAATAAATGCTCCAAGTGCCAAAACAATTAAGAAACTGATCATATGAATCTCAAAAATGAATCTTGTTTTGCACATAAGTCCTGAAATAAATAGCTACATAGTCAAATTTTACATTTGAGAAAACCAGCCTTGGTTCAAAAAATTCGTTTTGAATAGGATAATCAGAGAGATGAACAAAGAACTAGTATTTTCAGCACTTACTAAAGCTAGTTTACTGTGTCGGCTCTTAGCATGTGGAGCTTTTTTAATCCTCATCATAAACCAATGAAATACTATTATCTCTTTTTATAAAGGAAAAAAACTACATCTCAGAAACATTAAGTAACTTATTCGAGGTCATTAATAATAATGAAAGAAGGATTCAATCCTAGTTTCTGTCTACTGCCCTAGTCTGATCACATATGCAAAAGTAGCAATAGCTAGAGTAGTATTTCACATGTCTAGATGAAATGGCAGTAGGTCTTTGAATGAGTTTATAACAAAATTCTACTATGGCTCCATCAAAGAATAAAACAAAGACCACCAGACATATAAATATACAAGTTAACTGACTTAAAATAAATACTCCCAAAGCTGAGTCTGTTAACTTACTAGACAAGCAATCACATCACAGTAAAGAAATCTGCTAGTTAGTTAGCTCATTCAGGGAAAAAAAAGTCAAGGGGTTCTGAGTTCTACAAAGTGGCATTCATGATAGCTATAATAATTAAGCATGAAAGTTGGTATTTTAGATAGGAGAGAATAAGTCCATAAGTCAGTACATGGTTGGTTAAAACAATACCTACTGCTGATGGGTTAGGAAAGAGTCATCCACCACAGCCTCTATTTAGGTTATGTTTCTCAAACCTAGCCTTCGCTCTTGGGAGAAGCCACGGTTCTCATGAACATGCGAGAGAACTTTATCTATTGTAAGCCATTTTCTGCTGAGTCAACACTGAATCCAGGAAGACTGCAAATGGAAGCAGAATGAGAACATTAAGCCATATGGGAAGAATGACTGATAATCTTTCTTTAGCACAGTGAATAAATCCTCCAACAGTATTCAGTCTTCTTTCCATTCTTTAACATTTTCTGGACATACCTAGATGAATAAGAAAGGGTACATTCACTCTCAGAGACTGGTCTTGTTCAGAAGCGAGAGAGATGTGTCTTAGGAATATACAGGAAAGACCTGTATTCCAGCCTAGCTCCAAGTGTGTGGGGTCAGAGAAAGCTTCCTCTAGTAAGTAAAGTGCTCACATATATATGTATACATATATATGTATATATGTGTGTGTGTGTCTGTGTGTGTACACAAACTTTCTGTATTAAAATTTTCTCTCAAAACCCAATCAAAAATTTATTATTTCTCTCTTGAAATTTTAACTTTTAAAAAATGAAAATAGATGTTAAGACTTGTTTAATTTTTCTTCTGATTATTGAAAGGGTTTCTTGTGACTTTTATCTCTCAGATTTTCAAAGCCTAAACTTGCGACTACTTGATAGTCAATTAAAACATGCCATTTAGCCACTAGCTCCTAATTATTTCATATGATTATAGCACAAAAAACATAAGTGATTGCAATATTCTAAACTAATTGAGCTAAATGTCAATATTAAACTTTTGCCTAAAAGGTGATGAAGAAATAGTTATAAGGTGGAAAATAGGCCCTATTTTAACTCATAAGTATATATGAAGCACCTAAGAAATTAGTCAGAAGTGTTTTATTCTTTATTTCCCTTAAATGTTACACTAGGTTTTGAAATTCAAAGCTATGTCCAGAACAATCTGCTAAACTATATATTTTACACTGGCTTGTTTGGAAAGTTGGAAATATAGCAAAACACATTGTCAAGCGCCTTTTATTTTTATCTAACATCACCAACTTTGAACAATGCTCCATTATTCTCTGGTAAGGTGCAAGAAAAGATCTACAGTTTTCTATGCTTCAGTCTTATTGTAGAGAGTGGAGTATAGATAAGACATAAGCCCATAAGTTTTATAACTGTAAAGACTGCATGATGGGAAGGTGATGCATCATTACACTATTCTGCCTAGCTTTGTATATAATTAAAATTTTCCTTAATAAAACATTTTCTTTAAAAATCAGTATACCATAGTCTTATCTGCTAATCAGTTCTACTGTAATTTCATGAAAAATAAGATACTGTTTTAGAATTTATATTTTCTTACCCAAATTAGTAAATGATCCCTCAAACCTTTCCTCCATATTTATGTGTTATTTCTACAAAATGATGAGAGAGCATATCATTATCATTTGCGGGACTCCATGCCTTCATCAGAGTCATCCCTAGTTCATGAAGAATCCATTTCTAAATACTAGTAAAATTCTTTTAAAACAATCTGATTTCATATTTCATTTTATAAAATAAGTAAAAGTTCCCTCTCTTTACTAAGCCAGTCCAAATACTGTGCTTATCAGTGAATGACTTAAAACTGTATTTTGAGAGAAATTGCTGCCAGTGTTTGATATGTTTAACTGACCCATATAACAACTGAATGGTTGCTGTTTACAAGAAGAAAACAGCAGTGGCATACTGGTAAATATTTAGCATTCAGAAAAAATGCATACATAAATCTACATACACTGTGTTTTTTTAATTCTACTGATACAAAGGATGTAGCATACAATTTGCAAGTAATAATAAGTTGTACATATTTTTGTAAAGTTCGTATAGCCATTTGATTCTCAAAACATGTTTTGTTGATTTTTGTTGAATTCTTGATACCATGCCTAGAATATTTTTGCAATTGTCATGACTTGACAAAAACAGATTACAAATAAATAGTTGATTATGATCTATTTCGGCACAGAAGTTACTGCTATTACTGAAGAATTAGTGTATTTCTGACATATTTATATTGATATTTTCATTTTTGTTAAAGGTATGAAGAAAGTGAAACAAGAACTTGTGTTAGAACTTCATTTCATTAATGACATGATCAATTTTGCTGAACTGAAATTGTCTTCAAAACCTGGGGTAATATTTTCTCAATTTTCGTGCTGTTCACAACATAGAGAATACACACTCAGTACATTTTAAAATTTAATCTGCATTAATAGCATTTTATCCATTACATTCTTATTTCTATACCAGCAAAAGAATAAAACAAGCCCTGGTTTGTAGCTTTTCAGCATCCATAGGGTAAGTACACCCAGCACTCCTGAATCTCAGCTACCAACATGATGTCCTTGAAAATGGAGTGGGGAGGAGATACACATAGCGAATGCAGTCTACAGATACATGTAACTTCAAAAGTATGTGTGAAAGCAAAATGTGGGGAAACAGTTAGGAATCCATGCATTTTGAGTATATACTAACTACTAACTTTGTTCTTACTATAATTTACTTAATTATCAGTTTACATAATTTTTAATAATGGCTGTTTCACTGGCTCAGAAAATTCCCCCAAATCGAACAACCACTTCTTATGAATCAGCACAGGTTAGCTCAGCCTTCCCACAGCTTCTCTCATACACATGAGCTAATATATGGAATGTATGGTTTGTGTATGTGTGTGTGAGTCTGTGTGATAAAACAACTTTTAAAATTCCTCCATCTACTTGCCCACTGGTCCTGTTTTCCCAGAAAACATGCAATTTTTGCTTATACAGAGTATTTGCTCAAACTAAAATGAGTTCCATTAATCCTTTTGAAATCTTTGACAAACTTCAGGCCCTCTCAGCTCCAATACCTCCACTACCCCAAAGGCTTTCATGATCATCTCTTTATAATTAATCCCTTTTTTTTTCCTTTCTCCAACGCATCCTTGACCTGAGATTTTCTTAATTCTATCTCATGTTAGAATTAGGCCTTTTGAGAGCAGGTACTATAAGCCTTTAAACCTTTCTCTTCACAGCAAGCACTCAACATGTTATTGAATACAGCCTTACTCAACACATCTAATGAAAATATAAGATGCAACCAATATTGAGGTAACTTCCATGAAGACAAAGCTATCTGCAGTGTGCCCAAAACCCAATTCTTCCTTGGATAATTTGATGAATGGGTAATCACAAACATATGGAAGAAAGCCTCCAGAATTTTATAATTTTTATCAAAGGGAATTTGTATCGAAGAAAATGTCATTGTCATTTGGTCTTGAACAACATGACAATACATAAACACTGAACCCCAACACAAATGAGGCTCAAGTTCCATTAACTAAAGAAGTTGAGCAGTACCTGGTATCTAAAATAACAAACATGCTCAGCTAGGACATTTTCAAAAAAGTCAGACAGCAGCTGAGGCCATAGTGGAAGTTCTTTCAATAGTGAAAGTTTGGAGGCTTAAATCCTGGACTTGTTTCAACAGTTCACTGGATAGCCTCTTAGTGTTTCTAGGGTTTGAGGTTTTTATCTGTAAACCTACATGGCTGAAAGAGATGGTCTCTAAAAAGAACTCTCTACCCAATACTCTATGGTTCTAAGGCTCTAACATGTACAGCCAAGCAATGCAGAGGCTTCTGTCTCTGAATGGGTACCTAAAACCCAATTCAGACAGAGTTATCAAATGGTAGGCAAGAGTGTTTTTTTCCTTGTTCTCCTAGTTGATATCGTTCTACAAAGGGAATCATCTTAAACTTTAGAACTACATGAAGAAAAAAATTCATCAATAATAATATATTACTTATAATTTATAGCTGCATTATAGTAGAATGGTTTTATAGTTTTATTTTAAACCCATGCTTCTACTAAAATGTTGAATTGTTCTGGAAGATTATAATTTTTCAATAAAAATTTTTCTGCTATAAATAAAGATTTTTTTGTAACTATAGGTTCCACATCAGAGTGTTGGCTGCCATGGAAACTAAAGGACACAAATATCAAGTAAAATCTAAATCAACAACTGGTAATCCCTGTTGGAAAAAATGTTTTTTGTTTCTCTATAAAAAAAATGATTTTAGAGGTTCAGCAGTGGGGAAAGGCAGGCAAGGTTCATAAAGGTGATGCAAACAGGTCCCTAAGGAAGTCATAGAGTATGAGTATGGAGTGTTTTGTCTGTCTTTACAGTGATCTGAAATAGCCAAGCAAAATAAAAAGGTGGTTATTATAGAAGGAAGCTGCATCGCTGGAGAAAGCGTTGTAGGCATCCTTTGATACTACAGTGACCTCACTGCAGAAATAATTGGTCCTATGATATTTATAGAATTAAGGAGGTAGAAATCCAACTCAATTCAGGTCTTATCTCTAGGCCCCCGTACGTTAGTTCCTCAGCTTCTGTTAAACCCAAAGAAAAATAATGTCTAAGCTTTCTCTCCCCTCTAGATATCTCAGAAAAGATGGAATCAACTGAAGATGTTGCCAGCTTTCCTATTTCAAGCCAAGAGGGAAAGAAGAAAGAGAAGGTGCATACTCATGTTTATCACTCATGAGACAGTACTTATGTTCACATTTATCTACAGTCATTGGCTTTTAACCTCAAAATATAATTCCACATCCTTCATTTTGATTACATGTCTGGTGTTACCTAGCACTCCTTAAATGAGTATCTGACAATAGCCACATGTTTATTAACACACATCTATTGGATACCTATAATATATGAGATACTCTGCTAGCTTCTTTGTGGATAAAAAAATTAAATAAACATAAACATATATTCTTCCTCATAGAGAGCATGACAATTAGAGATGTGTCATTTCCAAACAAAAATATGGTGTCACATTTTAAAATATTATTCTTTCTGTTAATATTAATGATGTTATTTTTATGATACCTTTTGGTATTATCATATTTAGCAATATGGGATAAAATATCCATATAAATGCCACATATATGTTATATATACATTTTTCAAAATATTTACACATTTTAATTGGCTACCATATAGCAGCTACCATATTTTTTATAATGTAGAATATTAGCTATCATATATTTTATTAGCTAGCAAATATTTATTTAATGTATATGTTCTTTCTATAAGACATTTCTATAAGGAAAATCATTCAATCACTCACCCTAGTTGATTGTGATACAACCTCCCATACTAAGGCTTACTTCTGCATCTAGATTTGGTACAGACCATCACTGAAGTCTGACCATGGTTATAAGCAATGATTACACAGATGCTGCCAATCTTTGAAGCAAAGCCAAGCTATACTGTACCATTCTAGACTGTTTGCAAATTAAGTAAGGACAGAATCAATAAAGGAGCTAAACTTAAAACTCCCAGGTACATAGCTTTACACACAATATCAATTTGCTAGCTGCAAACCAGCCTGTGATAACACTCATATTCTAGGTCTAATACAGCTTCTGTCTGCTTTGCAGGAACTCTCTAAACCCTTTATTTCTCATTCAAATTTTGGTAGGTGGTAGTTAACTTTATGTGTCCAATTGACGCGGCCATGGTACCCAGATACTTAGTCAAATATTGTTCTGGATGTTTCTATGAGTTTTTTTGGATGAAAGTAACATTTAAATTAATGGATTCTGAGTAAAAAATGTTGCCCTCCTTGATATGGGTGGGCTTATTTGAACATTTGAGTACTCGGCTATTCTAGCCCATTATCAAGTGACATGAAAAGCTGTTGGTTTTGAATGGGACCTAGAATAAGAGAAGGCTCTGCAACAGGTCCAGGTTGCCATGCAAGATATACTGCCTCTTGGACCATATATCCAGTAGATCCAATGGTGCTTGAAGTGGCAATGGCATATAGGGATGCTGTTTAGAGCATTCAACTAGTCCCTATAAATGAACCACAGCCCAGGCCCTTACAATTTTGGAGCAAAGTTCTGCTATCCTCTGCAGCTAACTTAGACTCTCTTTTTGAGAAAAAGCACTTGTTATGATGATAAACTTTAATTCAACCACATCAATAGTTACATGAAAAGAATCTAAACATGCCAGTTAAAGGATAGATTGTCAGATAAAATGAAAACACAAACCCAAAGATATGCTCTCTGCAAGAAACCCATTTTAGATACACCACCTAGATAGAAGAAAAGTAAATGGATGAAAAATGACATACTTAAGTAAGCACTAATCAAAAGAACACTACATTGCCTATATTAATATCAGACAAAGTTGAGAATATATAAACTAATGATAGTACATCCATCAGTGGAATATTACTCAGTATTAATAAGGAAAGAACTACATGCAACAGCATGAATGAATTTCACATGCATTACACTGAATGAAAGGGACAAGACTCAAAGGACTACATGCTTCCAATTATATGACATTCTAGCAAACAATTCTGCAGGGACAAAAACAGAGCAGTCATTGCCAGAGGCTGGAAGTGGTGGAAGGGGCTGATTACAAAGGTATGTAGAGGAATTTTGATGGTGAGGTTAGGGGTGATAATGACTGTTCTATACCTTGATAGCTGTTGCATATGTTTACCCAACCATATGCAAAACTCAAAGAACAGTACACTAAACAAAGAACTGTACACGAAAACGCTTGACTGTCATGTAAATTATCTCTTAATAAAAACATGAAAAAATATAGCCTCCAAAAATAGGCAGACACATAAAATTAATTAATCGAGTAATATGTGATATCTGATTTATGACTCTGGTATTGATTTGAGAAAACTTATGGAAGAATAAATATTTTTCCTATGTAATATACATATTGTTGACATTTAATTCATTTTTGTTACTTATTAAAACCACTTACTCATTTCAAGGACTGCTTCCTATTTAGCACTGAGAAAATAGATACACTTATAGTTTTCAACTTTTTGTAATATTTCCCCCAAATATTTCATATATAAAATTATAATTAATATTACTTACATAAAATCAATCATATTAATCATGAAAATACTATTTCAAAAAGTTGTAATACATGGAAGTATTATTTTTAATAGAATTGCACTACTGTAAAAAAAAAAAAAAGAAATTTCCTTGAACCAGCTGAGTTGTAAAGGGGGTCAAATATAGAGATTAGGGGAAGAGTAAAGTGGGTAAAGGGGATCAAATATATGGTAGCTGAAGAAAACTAGACTTTGGGGGGTAAACACAATAGAATATACAGATGTCAAATGATAATGTACACCTGAAAATTATATAATTGTATTAACCAATGTTACCCTAATAAACTTAATTAAAAACTTTTTTTAATTAAAAAAAAAAAAAGAATCTCTACTGTCCACAGTAACTTTAAGAGTGAATAAATATCTTCTGCTCTAGCCATGGTGAAAGAACAGGGATCAAATATATGCTCTCACCTAGAACAACCAGGAAACAGACAGAATATATAAACAAGAGTTTTCGGATATGTGGAACAGGCAGAGCAGGACAGTTATCCCTGAGAAAAGAGACACAAAAAAGGTAAGCCTAACAATTGCATCAACTTACTGTCTATAGTCAGTTTAGAAAGTACGGAACAAAAAGAAAGAACAAAAACAGAGCCCAATAATCTTGTTGAGTTGAAGATACCCAGATCAGAGTTCAGAAATTTCAAGACAGCTAGGATCTGTGGCCAATGAGACAGAAAGGAAGGAACTATAGAGGAAAGACCTGGAGATCAGAGGAAAGATACCCCATCTCTCTGTCTGACCTGTGTATGCACAAGAAACTACCAAAAGAATCACTGAAAAGGAGTAGGAAGAACATTTCTTGAGCCCGCATAGGACCAAGCATTGGGTATAATACTAAAAAATATACAGCTTTAGTAGTGGGGCTAAATTGACTCTAGACTAAAGGCTTCCTTGAACTTACTCTAAGAAAGGTTAAAAGCCTTGTGAGAATCTAAGTGATTCTAATTCATTTAAACTTAAGCAAGAGAAAAAAAGCCAATAATATATTTAAAGGAATACAACAAAATCTAGCAATCAATACTTTAAAATTCACAATGTCCAACATTCAATAAAAAAATGATTCTAAGATAGAAAAATATGGCCCATAAGTGAGGAAACCAATCAATAGAAATATATCCAGAAATTATAGCAAGTATGAAATTAGCAGAGAAGGACATTAAAAGAGCTATTAATGACATACTAGGCAGTAAAAAAAAAAAAAAAACTAGTGAACTTGAAGCAATATCGATAGAAATTATTCAAAATAAAACATGAAGAGAAAAAAGACTAGGAAAAAAAAAGAGGCTCAATGAACTATCGGACAATATCAGAAGTCTAACATATGTATAATAGGAGTCCCAGGAGGAGAGGGGGCAGGAAAATATTTTTAAATGCTTCAGTGTTTCCAAATTTGACAAAAATTATAAGCTCACAGGTGCAAAAGCCCCAAAGAAATCCAAGCCCAACATGTAAAAGAAAACTACATCAAGCCACATCATAAATTGTTGAAAAGTAGTGATAAAGAGAAAACTCAATAAATGCTAGAGGGAAAAAAAAAGGAACAAAAGGAATAAAGATAAGAATGATAGTACACTTTGTGTCAGAAACCATGTAACCCAGAATATATTGAAGAAACCACCTTTAAAATAATGAAAAGTGGGGGAAAACACCTTGATCTAGATTTCTTTATTCAGTAGACATAGTTTTCAAAAGTTAAGATGAAATGAAATCTTTTTCACACAACAAAAACTGAGGGGATTTACTGTCAACGAATATGTACTATAGTACATGTTAAAGGGTTTTCTTCAAGCTGAAGGAAGTGGTAACAGATGAAAATTTAGATCTACATAAATGACCAATTCCTATACACTTTCAAATCACATTTCCTTAGTGGGATTATTTCTCTGCCAAGCTCCCTGTGTTTTCCGGTCACTGGTAAATAACAGAAATACCTCCATAGTCCCAGTGCATTTATAAAATTTTCTAATCCTAGATAATGATCAAACTTCTAAACTCAATTTAAAATTAACATCTTTTTTTCAGCCCCTCCCTTCCTAGCTTTCTGGCCATGGTTTCCGACCCATGGCCATAGTCATAGTTGTGCTCAGGAAGGGAGAAAGAATGGCATGAAAGTTCTTATTTCATTCAAAATGTAGGAAGGCTTTGTTTTCAGAATCTCTGGGCATCCTGTTGATGCTAATGCTTAAGCTCTGAGAAAATTATCTGACTGAAAATCCTGTAAAACCATTGATGGAGTATATTCTTGCCTCCTACCAATCCTCAGGTTTCCAGCAGTCCACACCATGGAACTCTCTCTACTGAAGTTCCATTGCCCATCCTTTATCCCAACAGTCTGGGAGAGCAGCAACTCTTCTTTACTCAACCTTCAAAGAGGCCTTCTCTCTTGCCCATGAGAACCCCCAGGCATGAGTCAGTCAACATCCAACAAAAAGAGGGAGGAAGGCAAGGTGTCACACACACTGAAGTCCCCCTTTCTAGGCATGATTTGCAATTTGGGCATCCTCTATCCCCACCCTCTCAAGTGTAGCTCTCTCCAAAGGAGAGAGCTCCTAAACTCCATCATCCCAACCATTTATTCACTTTCAAATAGTCTATTAAGTTTCTAAACATCAACTTGAAATTTTTGTATGGCACTCTATCTTCCAGATCACTTTTAGACTGATACGTATCCTATCTTGGTACTACATTTGAAACTTCCACATTAATATTTGTTACAGTTTTCAAATTTTTATTACAAATTAAAATGTATTCACTGTCATAAGAAAACAGTCCAAAAATGTATAAGGTAATTTGCTCTAATCTTTAGTCTCTAGCCTGATCCCACCCACCCCGCAATTTTCATCCTCATGAAGTAATTAATATCAGCTTGCTGTGTCTCCTTCCTCACATTTCTTTATGTCCTTTGTATATTAGGGGTAATAACTCTTTTATTTTTTCCATTCTAAGTTTTAACTTTTAAATTTGTGGGCTCTTTTGCTTCCAAAAATATTCATTTTATGTAATCAGATGTGTGTATATTTTTCCTTAGGGTTTCCTTTATGGTTTCTTGCAATCGGACATTTTTCCAATAATTTTAACAGTCAAAAATTTACTCTACAAAAAATAAAGAGTTACTTTTTCAAATGACTCACAATATCTAAAAATTAGAATTCTTTCCATGTTAATTTGACAAGAAATAAAAAATTAAGGTTGTTTCTAAATTGTGAAATACTCTAACAAACTACTATAGAAATTGCCTTTTACACATAAGGATCTCATTCCTCATACAGAAAAATATTGTCCTGCCTAGAAACAAGGAATGGACTAAAAAGATGACCTTGGAGAATCTTCCACAAGTCTTTGGTAATTATTCATGAATAAAGAGAAAGCTACAGAAATCAGTCAGACATAGAGTCCAAAAAACTTTCTAAGACACGTAGCAAAAAGACAAAGTGACAGCTAATATGAATAAAACCTATACAGCAGGTATGCCAGGAGCTGAGCATTAACCTGTTAAAGCCTCTCCTACCATGTGGTTTATTAACACGGACCACAGAGTATCCTGGAAGAAGTCTTCCTCTATCAACTGCATTTTCTGAGATCAGCAGCAAGAAAAAGAGAATAAGTATAGGGCATGTGACCCTAAAATATTCATGCATTAAAAAAGTCCAAAGTAGAAAGGGTTACTTAAGCCTGTCACCAATATATAGTAAGATGCTTAGTAGAAAGGTGACAGAAAGATAGAAAAATGCTATGATGCAGGAAATCACCACCTGTAAACATTGGCTGAACTATTTATTTCACATCTTTACTGTGTTTCAATACTACTTGCTGATCTCTCATGATGCTGTGATTAAATGTTAATTTTATTCTCCAAAGTAAAGATATAAATTACAGCTTTGCTGGACTTCCAGGAAAAATTTAGCAAACGATTACTCCATTTTTCCCTGCTACTAACTTGATTGCTCTTTGATCCCAATCTTCAATTTGGGATTGCACTTCAGTCACCTTGTTACAGATATTTATCATCGAAAAAAGAAAAAATATTTCTGGGTTTCCCGCCCCCCATTTAAAATAATCTCTTTGGTTGGGGGATGCTTTCTCTTCTGAAAAACTACTTAAAATATCAAAGTTCAAAATTCCTCATGATTTTTTTCTTTTCTCTCAAAATACATCCCTCTTACCCCTGCTTCCTAAATTGGCATCTAGTTTTGGGAGGTATTTACTCAGCCCTGTTTAGGAAGGGAGAATGATAAGAAAGTGGTCACTAGTGTAGTATCCTCCTTAACATCCATCTGATTAAGATTCCTGGATACTATAAGTTGCACAAAGTAACAAATAAAAAATTCAAAACAAAAACTGGAAAATAGAGTCATAGAGTCCAAAAAACTTTCTAAGACACGTAGCAAAAAGACAAAGTGACAGCTAATATGAATAAAACCTATACAGAACTTGGCAAGAGGGCGTAAACATTAACTAACGGAAGTCTCATAAAAAGAGAATAACAAAGTGAAGGGGAGATATTTTTCAAAGAAATAACAGATAAGGATATTCCAGAGGTGATGAAGATAGTCATCTACACATGAAAATAGCCTCTGAATAGATATTTAAATATTAAAGACATTTCAGGGCATCAAAAATAAAGTAAATTTTTCAAAGAAAATACAACTTATCTTCAGTAACAAGAACTAGACAAGCATTATATTTCTTGTCACCAATAAAATATGATAGGAAGGAATTAACACAATACTTTCAAAATCCTGAGGAAAAAAATGTTTTCAATTAAAAATTCTATACCAAGTCACTTCAATAATCTAGTTCATGACATTTGGTAGCTGTTAGAATAGACACAGAAAATTTCATTTCAAACCATCTCTTCTTAAAAAGTTACTTGAGGATTTAGTCTGGCCAAAGAAGATAGTAAAGCAGGAAAACGATATAGGATACAGGTACACGGGAACTAAATGGAAAGACTAGAAAAAGAGAGTCCCCAAATGACAAGAGGCCTAGAAGCTATCAGTCTATTTTAGAGAGGAAGTGAGGGGTGTCTGAGAGGAAAGATTCTAGGAAAAAAAAGAGGGCTGCCATAAAATATAACTGAGAGGCTGGAAAAAATTAAGAATATGTCAAAGGCAAATGCAAAGGGAAAAGAACATTTAGAAATATCAGGAAAAGGCACTACAAAAAAAATCAAGGTCCAAATATAAAACAAAATCAAAATGCAACATTATTTTAAACAATTGGGACTATATCTTCATAGGAGGAGAAGAAATATAATCTTAGCATTCTGAACAGAAAGCAAATTTAAATAACTTTGATAACATAAAAACAAAACTCTAAATGATATCAAGTATATAAAAAAGAGGAAGGATGATGAGTAGATGAAAGGAGAAGGATGCCGATGGTTTTACCTTACATAATGGGTCATCAAGACACACTATGGAAGGTATATAGGATAAGAAACAGAGAATTAAAGTTAATGTTTAAAGTTACAGATTTGAAGAGAAAAACTGAAAGAAATACAACCACTCACACAGACAGGAGGAAGCAGCTGAGGGAAGAGTGGGCCCCTGAAGCCAAAGACTAATGTTTCACAGTAGAGACCCATCAACAAGATCTATTTTACATCTTTATCTAAATTGATTACTATGTATTGATAAATTAAAAACAGAAATATAATCTATTTTTTGGTTCACTGAAGTAATTACCAAAAGATAAAAACAGAAATTACCAAAAGAATTTGCCTCTAATGTGTATGTTTAGAGAAAAGGCAGAGTCAATCAAGAGTTTAGTGCTTTTCATTATACAAGGACAAAAAAAATTAAAATTTTTAAATGAGTGGAAAGAAGAAAAGGAAAAGGAAATGAATGGAGAAAATAAAAGAGCAAACCAAGAGTAAATGCACTTTAATAACTCAGTATTTCCTATGGATTGGATGACAGAGTTTTTGCATTTTAAAGCTAATTTCTTTAAGAGTTTCCTGCTGATTTCTAATGATTGTTAGAAATATCAGTCTGAAATAGAAAATCGTGATAGCAGAAACAAACCTTGCTTACTTTCACGTCAAGGTATTTTAGAACTAAAGATGCAGGTTCTTTTCTCACTTGAAAGAACAAAATCCATCTGTTCCACAGGATTATTACTGACAGTCTTTTTTCTACCACATGGGTTTCATTTTATGTAGCAACATGAAATTACAGTTCTGAGCTCTAGCTTTCTACCTTTTATTTATTTTCTCTTTCTTTGGGGAAAAAAATGCTGATTCTTAATCATAGATTGAATTCCTACTTGAAATTCCCCTCTATTCCTTAGAGAGTAGTTGTTTTTGTTTTTTTATTTTTAATTTCCTTTGAGGGATGTTAAAAATTTCTATTATCTAGAGCCATATTATCAAGTAGTACAGCACAGCACACATAGATGTAAAATTATACATATAAAAAATTTTAAAAAACATAAGTTAAATAAACTCTGCAATGAAGATATTATATACCACAAAAGCAGTCTGACCTGATTTTAGTACGCATATTAGTACAGCAAGGTTAGAAAATTACTTTTAATAACCAATCTAAGGGTAAGCGTTCTCTGGCACAAGAGATTGAAAAGCAATTGTCAGTAAGTAATGGATTTTACTTTTTTTTTTAATTTAGGTTCTTAATCAACCCTAGTCAAGTTCTTCTGTTCAACAAAGAACTCTAGAGGCAATTCACTTAAGCCCTGACCAGGGAAAACACTAAAGGAGCATAAAAAAGAGTTTAAGGAGCTAACAACATTATTGAGAAGATGACATTTATATGCTGATGAAAATGGAGGACAGTCAAAGACTAGAATACTAAACTGAACACAATCAAGCCTCAAAATGCCTGGGTTATACAAAACATTTCTGAAATACTGTGCAGGAGATAGGAGGAGGGCAATAAAAGCAGTCAAGAATTCTACTCCACCCCACCTTACCACAGGTAAAAAAAAGTTGAAGAATATATGCAGTTATAAAATTAAGGGACATTAAGATCTTAAGTCTCTCATGTTCTCTTGTTCTATTCAGCAGCTCTCCAGCTAGTGCCCTAATTTCCCAGCTTGATTCACAAGCAAGGTTGGCATGGCTTCTTTTTCCTTCTTCACTTCCCTTTGATATTCAGTTCATCACAGTATTCCGACAACCTCCACCCTCTCTGCTCTCATTAAGGTTAATAGTAGCATCTCACTGGCCATACCCCAAATCCATTTCAGTCCTTATTTTACTTGACATTTCTGTTCACTTAAGACAGACGCTCTTTCCTTGAAATTGAGTTTCCCTTGAGATGATTTCTCTTTCATTGGCTCCCTAACCTTATGCTCATTCATCTGAAAAATAGTTATTGCGGATGTGTTTTTTAGGTGGAGCTGGCAGAACTTACTCTTTTTATTGGCCTAAGCAACTGGAAGAATGGAGTTGCCCTTTGCTCAGATGGGAAAGACTGCAGACGAAGTAGGGTTAAGTGAGAGAGGATGACAGAATGTTAGAAGCTTGCTTTTTTTGGCTACAGGAAATACAAGCTACTTATCAGATATCCACATGGAGATACATAAAAGACAGTTGGGTAGATGAGTCTGAAATTCAAGGGAGAAGACTTGAGCTAGATATATAAATTTGAGGCTCATGTGACATACATGGCATTTAGAGCTATGAAACTGGATGATCACAAAGTGGGTAAAGATAGAGAAGAGCTCCAGTGACTGAGCTCTGGGTCACTCTGACGTGTGAAGTTCTGCTCCTTCTTTCACTAGTCTGAGCGCAAGGGTGATCCCCACGTTGTGCCCTCCCTCTCCACTCATCCAGCACCGAGGTCTCAGCTCCTCTGGACAAAGAGCCATCTATTTCTCTTTTACCTCACCTTCCTCCAGCTACAGGCTTGGGGTAACCAGTGTGACTTCTATTTCTTTCCCATATCACTTATTTGTGGTATATGGCAAATGCCTTCCTGTTTAATATCTGTTTGCTTCACTGTACTTACCTTTTATGAGCACACAGATCAATGGGTCATTAACCATTTGTACCCCAGCACCTAGCACAAGGCCTGACATATTGAATGTGTAGAGGAGAAAAAATAATTTTCATTCCACCCTAAGTTCTTCTGTCTGGTCTAATAATCAAATTGATATGAGACAGGTTAACAGGAGAAAATAACCTAATTTTTTACATATGTACATTTAGGGGTTCCATAAGAATTTGGGACCCAAGGATGAATTGGGCAGTGAGGTTTATATGTCATTCTGGACTAAGGAGAGGGAGGCAGAGAGCTGAGACTTCAAAGGGAAAGTAGAAGACTCACAGGTAGATGAGAAAAAGCAAACATTCAGTAAACAAATGCTTGTCTGGCCACCCAGAAATAATAGGGCACAGAGGGAAATCTAACAGACTTTGCTGGATTCCTTCCTGACTGCCACACTTAGTTCATATTATGCTAAACAGATCTCACTTCCTGGAGCCAGTTTTTCTATCTGAATTCTTTTAGGCAAGTAAGGAGGAAGTAAAAAGCTCTTCTTGAGTCTTTTGTTTCTTAAAAAATAATCCACTTAAAATAATCAATATCCCAGAAAGGTATATTGTGAGGTGGCAAACTCTGCCTTATTTCAAAGAAAAATATTTATATTTGTTGAAAGACTGCATATGAGCCATTTGCTGATAACTCCCGAGTATGTAATCTCAATCTGATTTCTTTCCTGGGTTTCAGAATTAATCAAACTGACTATGAGGTTTTCATTTAGATGTCACACAGATACCTTAAACTCAACAGATGCAAAAAGAACTCTCAATATTGCTTTATAAACCAGCACTGGCCCTCATTTCCTATTTCAGCGACTGGAGAGATCATTTATTTAGCCATCCAAATTAGAAATCTAAAAGTCATCCTAAACTCTCATTGTTTCCAGAATAACCCTTCTAAAAAGCAAAAATGGTTTGATCAGCCACCCTATTATCTCACATAGCCCCTTTCACCTCTCACAAGGGTGAGAAACCAAAGATCCATCCAGTCTATATTTAGTTCAGCCTATACATTTGCTATACATTTGAACAAATTTGAACATTTAAAATTGAAACATTTTGTGTACAAAACAAGATTTATGCCTCTGGTTGGAAAATCCAAAGCTCTGATAACACCAGAAACAAATTTCCAAATAGAAACAGTATGGAGCTGACCACCACCCACTTCTTGTGAACTGGGAATGTCCTGAGCTTGTATGCCACAGTCCACTCAGCTTATGTCACTCACATAGGCTATAGGACTGGATCCCATGGCCTAAAGGATAACTTCAAATACCTTAACATGGCATACATAGCTGTCTGGATGTGCTTCTGCTGGGAGACCTTTCGGAAATCCTCCCCTTCCTAATGCCCCCTCACCTTCTGATGCTCACCTCCAACTGGCCTCACACTGTATATTTTAATCATGACAAAAAAGTCTGATGTTCTCAAAACAAAACATTACAAAATCTGATGTTCTTCTAAGAAGAGATAGATCTTGATGGACATGCAGGCTCACTTCCTCTCCTTTGGGTAGATTAGCAGAGAGCTGGCCCAGCAGGTCTGAGTAATTATTAAAAAAAAAAAAAAAAAAATGGGTGACACCAGCTGCTAGGCTTCAAACACCCCCATCCCAACCTTACTAACAGTCATTTCTCACTCACTGTTACACAGTCACAGGCATGTCTCCTGTTCCTCTGACCCTATAAACATGCAGAGTTACAGACTGGAACCTCTTTCAACTGGAATGCTGGCCTTCACGTACACAGCCTGGCATAGATTTAAACTGCAGGTCAGTGACAGAATAGGAGATTGCATGTGCTCTACTAATTCTCTGCTTATAAATTTCCCCTAAAAACTCTTTAAAATGTCAGTTCCATGCAGTGCTAATGGCGTATGTACATGACTCCTTGGCACAATACCTTGAATTTCCTGCCCAAGCCTTCTTTAATTTACAAAGGTTTTCCTGACTTCCCCAGGGAGACTCAGATCTTTGTTCAGATCCTCTTGACACTTTGCTCATGCTCTTAGAGTTCACCCTAACACTTAGAAGATTTATCAGTGCATTGTAATTCTTTGTGGGAGTTTATACTTTATTCATCTAACACCACATCAGCCACACGAAGTTGAAGCTCTAATAAATGTTCACATGAATTAGCTGAATAATATCAGTGGAGTCACTCTGAACTTAACAGCAGTTATTCACGAGACAAAACAGTGAGTCTTCCTGTCTAATTTAAGAAGAACTGGAATAAGTAAAATTAGGTTTCATTTTCCTTCATTTCTTAGTACCACTTATTTTTATTCTTTATGAAACCACCTTATGGAGTTGTTTTGAAGAGTAATTTCAATAAAACGCCTATAAAGTGCCTAACAAAGAATGGGTCCTCAGCAAAAGGGCACTGTACCAGGGAGGCAGCATTTGAAGTGGTTGAAAACAAACACTTTGGATTCAAACAAGATTCCAGTCCTGCAGCTGAAACAGTGCACAGCACAGAGTAGGCACTGAGAAAGTATCTGTTGATCGGATCAGTGAACGGGCAAATCCTGGCTCTGCCCATTTTTCATTGAGTTGCCCCCGAAACTTTGCACCCACTGTTCTCTCTACCTGAAACGATCTCTCTCCAGATATCTTCCCTACGGTTCTGCTCAAATGCCTTCTTACAGAGAGGCCTTAACAGAAAACCTAAATGAAATGGAACCCTGGCACTCCCTTTCCTCCTTCCTATACTTCCTATACTAAACGCTCTTGCATTTATCACCATCTACAACACTACATGGTTCTCCTCCAGCTGAAATTTATGCTCAAGAGCAGGGACTTTGTCTGCTTTATTGCTTCTGTGTCCCCACCCAGAATAGTATCTGCATGAATAAATCTTGAAGAATACTAGTATGTCACCTCTTCTTCATTGGTAAATTTAATGGGGTGGCAAAAAGTACGAATGCCTTCTAGATGAAACTGTATATGACCCATTTCCCATGTTTCTTTGTTCATTGAATACAATCACAAGCCTCCTTATTTTAGAAATAAATCCAAATTCTGTGCTTCTGGATATAGTTGGTAAAAGGTCCCCACTCCATGTCATGCTGAAAAACCTCTTCTTCCACAGAGCTACTCTGAGCTGTCCAGATGATAGCCAAATCCTACAGTGGGAATGGATTTGTGTTTTCATAGAATTTAGAATTTTATAGTTGCACTAAATACTAAACCTCACTTGGACCAACTGACTCATTGTACAGATGTGAACTGTGAAGACCAGTGGGGCCAAGTGACTTAGTCAAGATGTCACAGAGTTGTGACAGAGCCAGAAAAATAAAAAGAGCAAAGCCCAGACTGTAGGATCCTAATCTACACCCATTACCGTCATTAAAAGGGCAGCTCCAGAATTCAAACATCTTCTGAGTAAGTCCATTCCTCTTTCTACCATAACACCCGGATGGCTCCTGAGTCTTGCTAAAGGCCAAACCCATTAAACTTGCCCCAGTGGAAACAGTTTTATTCTTCCAAGAGCCAAATCTCTCCTGACAAGCTAAGGTAGAATTAATGACAAGACAGAGACTGAATTCATTAGAACTCTGAGTTCTTCAGAAGCAATTCTCCCTTGTCTGTTCTGTAACATTTGCTCCTTATAGTTTCATGGGACACACAATTCTTGCCAAATCAAAGTCTTCAAACTTCCTAAGGCCGCTAGACAGGAACTTGAAGAATTATGAATTTTCAGAGTCTTAAAATAGCTACTCAAATTAACCAACTGTGACAACTGATTTAATCAAGTAGTCACTCTGGGGTAAAAGACTATAGTTCTACAGATGCTATTTAACCTTCCCTGCTCTGTCTTTTGCTGGAATTTGGCTCCAAATCCACCCTAATATCCATGGGCAGTCAGAATTAATCAGTTTTTCCCACTAACGCCCACTTCAAGTCCAAAAAAAGAATGATAAATTTTCCTAGGCAGTCACCAACACTGTAAAGGACATTACTGCCCCCTGGTGGAACAGCAAAAACTGTTCCTGAGAATGTCCCCATAAAGATCAAAATATTTGCAGGACAGGAAAATTCTTCAAGATTATTAAGAGAAAACTAACTTCCTAGAAACCTGTAAATGAAAAGGTCATAGGATCCCAGTGACTGTTCTCCACTCCCTTTCCCTCCCCCCACCCCTTAATCTCTGAAATCCTAGCTTCAAATAGATTTAGGCACTTAAATTTCAATCATCAGATGTTCTCAAGGATAGTGATCCTAAAAGATTGGAATCTCTCAAGACACCAGAGATCACTTTAGGACAAGGCAAAAGTTTGTATTCATAAACTACAATTAGTACATTATTAGAATTTATGGGAGCTCTAATTCATAAATCTACAAAATCTGGCTTCTCACAAATGTAGCAAATTTGCAAATCACCTCTTAATTCCTCCTAATTTTCCATGTTCTTTTACCTGTTGAAAAAGAAAAAGATGAAGAATAGGTAGGAGAGCCTCGAAATCTTTTTCCCCCACTCCTGTACAGAAATAGTGAAAAGAATGTTTGTTGTTTTGTTATTATTGTTATTGTTTGTTTGATAAGATCCCCAGACACCATCCATACTTACTAAACTGGGATTTCAGAATGGAGAATCAAATTGTTTTCATGAATAGATGAAGTCTCTAAAAAAAAAACCTTTAAACTTTTTGAAAGCAGTATTTCTTTTGTATTTATTACATAAATGATGTCATGAAAATTAATTTCCTTTTCTCTTTTCTATATGCCACCACTTTTATTCATACATCACTATCATCTAGTGCCTGGGATATTACAATGAGTACAGTATACTATGAGAACAGATTTACTTCCCATGTAACAGATTTACTTTCCAATGCTATTATTTCCTTGCATAAAAACTTTTGTTGGCTCTCTATTAGGTAAATGATCAAATTTACCTATGTTTCAACTGTGACCAACAACTTACAGCTACTCTGAATACATGACACCATTTCAAACCTCTCGGCTTTTGCTTAAGGGTGTTTGGACTGCCTTTTCCCCATCTCTACCCCTTCATGAAAGGACTAACATTTACAGTGTTTCAAGACTCTCAAGGTGCCCTGTTTTATAGAGCATTTTTCTAACCTTCTTTCTCTTTCCAAGAAGAATTGGCCACAGTACCTATGTTATACTGAAATTTTTGTTTGTTTCTCTCTCTCTGGTAAACTATAACTTCTGTGAGAATGAGAGAATTATGTCTGAATAATTTTTATATATCTAGGACAAATTTCTATTTAATGAATAAATGAATGGAAATACCCAAAACTTGCACAATCTCAACTCTGACTCTCGGTTGATCATTTCTCCATTGACAAACATACCCTAAGTGAAATAAGCTAGTTACAAAAAGAAATGGTATACTGTATAGTGTCACTTATATGAGAGATTTAAAGTAGTCAAACTCATAGAAACAGTAGAATTTGGAGGACCAGGGTTTGGGGTGAGGGAGAAATGGAGAGCTGTTATTCAATAAGTAGAGTTTCAGTTTTGCAAGAAAAAGTTCTAGAGATCTGTTACACAACAATGTGAGTACGCAACACTACTGAACTTCATACTCAAAAATGGTTAACATAGTAAAGTTTATGTTATGTGTTATTAACCACAATTTTTTGAAAAATGCATATATGGTATTATAACAGGAACTCCTACATTAAATTAGCTGAGACACTTGAAACACAGTAATCCTATTGAATTTAACTGAAAAATGTCTCTTTAAAAATATTTTCTAGAAATGAATTCAGTCAGAATTATGAAAATGTGAAATTTACATATTGATTTAAAAAAATTTTTAGTTACTTGTTAATTTTTAATCTTTCGGTCTTTAGAGATCTACCAATTAACTTCTCTATATTGTCTTATTTTTTTTCCTATTCATCTTCTACTCTCCATTGTCTAGCAAAGGATATGATCTTCAAAAATTTTTAAGAAATTCAAACTGAATATCTACTTTATTATGTGATGGGACATAATAGTTATGTTTTCTGTACTGTTTTATCATTACTTCTAATAATATTAATAAATAATACACAGTTCATCTGTGAGAATATCATTTCTTCTTCACTGTCATTATAAAGCTTATACATAAATTATTAAAGGGATTACTCTGAAATGTATTAATAGACTATTAAAAGGACATTTATTGATTTGAAGTTTTATCATAATCCTTAATGATTAAGTATTGACAGTGGATAATGCATCAAGTACTATTTTTCTTAATTTACTCTGGTATGCCTCATCCCATTGCAAACCTTACTCAGTGCTCCCTGTACTGTGCAAGCAATGGGTTTGGAAAATAAACATTTTCTTCCATAAAATAATTTTTAAAGATTTCAACTGTTGACAACTCTTTTGTATCCACTGTCAATAACATTAAATAGAATAACATTTCCATCTTGACTTTTTCATTTATTATGAATATTACATGAATGAACAAGAAAATGTCCTTTTCATGATACTTTTATCCTCCTGTGGTAATCATTCCCTTAATTTTTGACATACTCATCATCTCACTGACTCTTCACAAAACATATTATAACTTAATGGAAGAAATTAATTCATTGGAAGTTCTTCCCATCATTGCACTAATAACTTCTAGAATAGAGGATAAGGTAATTTTTTCTTCTTTACTGTTCAGCTTATCACAATTTAAAATGCACACACTATGTGCATTTCTTTGGAAACATGACATTTTCCTTATCAAATTTTTAAACATTTCAATGACAGTAGTACAGTGTTTAAACTACCCCCTTACATTTCAGAAGTATAAAATAACTTCCAACTTTATCAGCATGTTTCTTTGTAAAATATTCAATTATTCTTGACTTTCCATTGCTCCCAGTCAAAAAAAAAAAAAAAATCTCATTGGCAGTTTAGGTTAACACTGGTAACTACTCATTTGTAAGCAAAGTGATGAAGCCCAACTTCAAATATCCAATTCAGTATTATCAACCTTTTCTTCATTTTTGGCATTTTAAACCTGCCCTCTGAAAAAACTAGCAGCTAGACATTACTTGGGTTTCCTGCAAGCTTATCAGTCTCTGAGACCAAAAAGAAAACTCAAGATCCTCCTCCCCCAAAAATATTTATTTAGCTCCTATTATGCAGCAGGCATTGTATTAAATGTGAAGGATGAACAAGAGAGATCAGACAAACCTTTCTCTCAAGAAGTTGGCATCTCAAGAAGTTGGCAGTCATACAGGGAAGACACACAAATCAAATAAGCACGATAAGTAATTACAAACACACAAGTTATTTGAAGAAGGGGGACACAATTCTTTGTTGTAAAGGAATTTGTTCTGCATTTGGGAATCGTGACTTTCTAAAGAATTCAAGCTTGATATAAAAGTTGTTGGATGGACTGGAATTAATCAAGCATATGGAGGACACACCACTATGCAGCGATTTGCTGAATAGCTGAACAAAGGCCAATGTGCCCGAAGACCTGGTAATAGAGAGCCCCAAAAGCCTCTGGTCTTTGTCCAGAGAACCATGGTAATCCTCTGAATTGTTCTAAGCAGAAGGTTAGTGAAATAAAATTTTATTTGGATCACTCTGGAGAATAGTGTGAAGGAGTGATCAGGATGTAGAAGAAACCAAAGAGTGGGATATGGCAGAAGCCTAGGTCAGAGAGCAGATGGGGAGTAGTAGCAGTAGAGATGAAGGTTGAGACATGTGAGGGATTTGACATGGCCCATGCAAGAGCTAGCATGGCCAAGAAGGGAGAAGGAGCTGTCAAGGATGACTTCTAGGCTTTTACTTTGATCTCCTTCCTATCCTGGCACTACATCCACCAAACTAACACCACACAGATCCATAGGATCCTTCAACTCTTAATCCCATGTCTCAGTCGTCCTTTAAAGAGGCCTTTATTTCCCACACCTGTGAGCTTCCTTTTCATTTTCAAGGCTGCTGCCCTACCTCATGTCCCTGAAACATATCACCTGCGATATTCCCATAGCCTCCTAGGAGTTTATCTGTGTACAGTATCTGTCCCCTTCCATCCATTCCACAGCACTACCAGAGTAATTTGTTATTACAATATTTAAAAGTCTTTGTTGGCCTCACCATGGTGGGCCAAAGTTCACACTCTGTAACTCAGCACACAGGGTTCGTTATGATCTGGCCCCTGGTTTGTCATTCATTACTCTGGAATTCTTTTTCCCCTCCTTCCTATTTTTATTCCTCACTGCTACCTCTCTAAACTGAAACTAAAGCATCACCTCTCAGAGAAAAAGAGACGGAACAACCTCCAGTTTGTTTACCTGCGATAGAGGTAGATCAAAGCCAGGGCAAAACTTTCAGCGACGATACAGTTGACTCTTAAACAACGTGGAGGTTAGAGGCGCCAACTGCCGTGCAGTGGAAACTCTCGGGGTGACTTTTGACTCTCCAGTCGTTTTCTTGTATCTGCAGATTCGACAAACCGTGGAATGAAAATAAAATTTTGTGAATCTGTCGATGGGAATGCAAAAATAGCTTTCACTCTGCAGTTGGTTAAATCCCGCCTGCGAATCAGCACATGAAACCCCTAGCTAGGAAGGGCTGACAGTTATTATTGAAAAAATAAAAATAAAAATGCGCGTGGACCTGCAAGTTTAAAGCCGCATTGTTCAAGGGTCAACCATACTTTGAAGAAAATTTCCACTTGACCCACTTCTTAAAGTCATTCAGACTAACTCTTATTTAATTTCATGTATGGGCACCTCTCCCCTGGGCAACACTGTTGCAGTTAAGGTATTGTCAAGGGCTGGGAAAGAAACCGCAGCTAAGACATTTATCAGTGAGTATCATCACACGGAATGGGGAGCTTTCAGGTTTTGGTAGACATGAGGTCAGCCTGCTCTGTCTGACATTCACATCATTAATCATTCCAAAGCTGAATTCCTTTGTGGTTGTAGGTGGCTTCCAATAGCAGTTGGAGCTACATGCTTACCAAATTGCTCCATGGGGAGTGTGCATTGAGCTTCTCCAGACACCGTATAAGTAGAAACCTTCCCTTCAACAGATCAAAAGTCCTCACCTAGACCAATAATTACTGCCAGGGGAATGAGTCTGAACAAGGTTGTTGAACCACACTACAAGGGGGAAGAGAATCCGCTAAGACCTATGCCTCTCATAGCATGAGCCCTTCCCCAATATCATCTGTGAATTTGTTAGAAATGCAAATACTTTTGAATCAGAACTCTGGGGGTGTGATCTGGCAATCTGTGCCTTAACAAGCCTTCCAAATATTTCCAATTGTTTCATGCTAAAGGAAATGCACTGGTTTAGACTAATGAACAATTCATGGGGTTTTCTGGAATCACACTGACTATGTAAGGATAGAATGAACTTCTAAATTAGAGTTTGAGAAAAATATACGGTCTTAGGGTCTGCTCAACTTGTGACTACCTCCTCTGTAAGTTAGGTAGTATTTTAATTTTTTTTTGTAATAAGTCAAACTTTTCAATGAACTAAGAGATCAGCCAAATAGTTTTCATATGCCCATTATTCCTATCTAAGGCAAAGCACAACAATTTCTAAATATTCACATTTTTTTTCTACCTGGTGGTGGGAATTTTTAATTATTCAAATGAGCTGCCAAGACGTTGCTCACACAGTGATGGGGCAGTTGCCATTTCTCACCACCCACCCTACAGCGAGGCCCTGCGAGGAACTACCAGTCCCTGTTCCAGTAAACAAAGGGAGTGTTCCCAGCGTATGAAATACTCTCCCTAAGGCAGAAACAATGGGATCAAGGAGAGATCCACTTACAAACTTTGGCTTTTTTGGAATACAAAAGGACAAGGTTTTTCTGACCAATTTATGGAAAACTGCATATCAAGGAAGCAACAGTACTAAATAAAGGTACTGTAAGCACAGGAATGCAGGTGCATGTATTCTCAATTCAAGCAACTAGGCATCTAGTTAAGGACTCAGTGATCTCGACATGCCTTGCTTAAGAAAAATAGTCAAAACATATTAATAACCCATGCAATAGAAGAATGTTTATTATGGAAGGACCTGGAATCTCAGACCCTTTCTGAAGATTTTTGTGTGAGTCTCTCATAAGAATGTGAAATCAATAAAGCTACTTTTAATCCAGGGTGGTGTTTAAAGTGAACACATCAGAAAAAGGAAAATGGTCTATAGTCATTTATCTCTGTTGCTAAAATTTGGTTTCCAACAGATAGTGCTCATTTGTCTTGGCCTTTGATCCAGTTTATAACAGTTTCTTAGCTGCAAGTAACAGCAACTAACTCTACTAGTTCAAACAGAAAAGAAAATTACTAGACATTATCAGATAATATGGACATTTTCCAGAGGGTCCAGAAAATAAGGTTTAGAGGCTGTACAACCAGGAACAATGTCCAGAATAATACTTCACAATTAGCTGCTTCTTTCTGCACTAGGCGCAGACCCTATGACTTGCACCATTGATACTGACAATCTCCCATTGCTTCCATTGAAAATACCATTAGCTACCACTACGCCATCACAGAGATTGTGATGGTGCCCACATTTCTGTGTCACTAGCTTTCAGTTCAAGGTCTATTGCCAGTGGCTCTAGTGGGCCAAGTCTAAATGCTACCCTGGCTGCAAGAGGAGATAGGGAGAATGAGAAACTGGCATCTACAGTGAGAGGTGGAATTCAAAAGGAAGAAATACCCCTAACACCAAAAATTGTTCAAAGGTTCTAAGAAATTCTCTCTCTCCTTCTCTCTCTCTCTCTGTCATTACTGATATAGACAGACAGACACTTTAACATGTCACTTGAGACCCAGCTCAAGAACTAGAACATTGTTAGGACCCCAGAAGCACTTCGACATCTCCCTACACTCCCAACTCACCTCCTGCAACACCTGCCAGTCACCATTCCCTCCATTTCTTCTCCAAGTAACCAAGGTCACTGTTGTCCTAACATTTATAGAAATAATTTTTATTTGTTTTACCATTTATGTTAAAATCCTTAAATTATATAGTTCAATTTAATTCCTTTAAATAGTAAGGTTCTTGGTTCATCAAGATTGGATTATGGTTAAAACTTTCAAGAATATTTCATGTCTAGTGAGCAAAGAAAGGACGCGTATGAATTACTAGATAACAACAAAATGCCTTTTTTTATATCACACACAGAGAAAACAAAGTTTTACAAACACTGACCATTTTCATATAATTAGAAAAAGAACAATAGAATAAAAATAATTCATAGCAACACGTTTATTTAAGTCCTAGCTAAGTTTTCATTTACAAGCAAATATTTTCAAGGAAAAAAAAATCACAAGACAATATTTTCAAATGTTATACCATCTACATACATATTAAACTTGCAGAATTTACAAATTAATATTCTGACAGACATATAAATTATACATCCTTTCACAAATTCAATCTATAGCATTTAAAAATTCATACAGTTACAATGTAAGACGTTCTCTTTTTACAATCCACCTATTTACATAGCTTTTCCCACCACAAATGATAGTTTTCATCATAGCTACCAAGGTTTGCAAACATAGTGTATTTAAAATATATTTAGCAGCATATAAAAAAATTAGATAAAAGGGGAAGGAAATACTACTGTTAAATAAAAATGAAATTAAAAAGTGATAATAGAAACAACTCCATAGGAAAATAGATCAAAATATATTTCTGTTAGGACATCAAAAATGTTCCATCACAGAACATATGCACAGCACTAATAAAACAATGTAACGGCATTTTAGTCCTGAGCACAGGATATAGCACAGCTGCAAAACTTTGGTCAATACAAGTAAACATCAACATTTAACACAAACTGTTTAATATTATTTGTTAGTAGAGTAAGGTCAAGTCCTCCTAATGAAAAATCATCAACAATATTCTCATCTTTTTTCCATTTCATTAAAAGAGTTTTGAAATTCGGAAACCCCAGACAAACTACAATTTGACTAACATTTCCAAATATATTTAAATACGTAAATCATCTGAACAGACTATATAAATGAGTTAATAGTGGGTTGCATTATATTCCAGGTATTTTTTTCTGTCACAAAGGCAGACATATTGTAATTCAAATAATTTGAAGGTGTTTTTTATAGCTAGCCATAAAAACCCAGCCACAATAAAAGTGCAAATCGAGCAGTATATCAATTATAGGGTATGCATGTATTGAGCGACATTAATATTAAGCACAGAGGATAGCACACATTTTTATTAGAATATCATTTATATTCAGCAGTTGAATTCAGATATATTTTCTAGTTAATCCATTCATTAATATTGGCCTAATAAATGTAGGGTAATGTTTTCCATAAAGAACATACAGAGTGTTATCACAGTATTCAGTTATGGTTATCTTCATTCATATTTAATTACTGGCAATATCTTCCCCCAGATCTCCTGTATCAGAGATCTGACCATCTTGCAAATTGCGAGCCTTCCAAATCCTTACAGTTCGATCGCTACAAAACAATAAATTAAAAATGAACATGAGAAAAGAAGCAGAAAGATAAAGAAACAGCTCTTAGAATTACTTATCATGGAAACATTTTCTGAAGAGATGTAAGTAAAAATATACATTGTCCCATAGGTATACCTAAAAGGTACTCATAATAATGATATTAAAATTAGCTCATATTATCAAGGGTATGTGCAAGGCATTGTTCTATGTGCCCTTTGTGCACATCAGTGCATTTAATTCTCTTTAACTATAAAAAGAGGTAGATAATGCCATTATCTCCTTTCCATTGATGAGCAAACTGAGGTCCAGAAAGGATAAATAATTTGCCCAAGATCATAAATAATTGATAGAGGCAAGATTTGAATCTAGGCAGTTCCAGGGCCCTTTCGCTTAACTGCTCCACGGGACTCATTATTCAGAAAACAACAGTAGTGTGCCATGTTGTCAGAGGCCTTCATGCACAAGAGTCCAGAGTAAGGTCACATGGAGCCTCTGGGAAGAAAGGGCAGGGAATCCAGGAACTTGGTGAATTTGGCAATAGTTAGGAAGAATTATGTTTGGATGAAATTGGCAAAAGCCCACAAAAAAAGCAGATGGCTACTGAGAAGTGGATTAATACTCTGTTTATCATAGAACATAGAAGATACAAAGTGTTTCTGAGAAAACTTGTCTTTGTTCACCCGGTATATGGGTATTAGGGACCAGGCATTAGATAATCACATTTTTTACCATGTCTTTCACGGCTTAAGGGAAATGTTGCTTTTCTCTAATTTCCTAATAAACTAAAAGCTGTAACAAAGAGTCTATAGAATTTTATAGTTAGAAGGCACTTCAGAGATTATGAAGTCTATTTTAAGGATAAAAAGGGTTTAGTGACTTGTCCAATGTAATATAGTCAGCAGAGTTGAGCCTAGAATCCAGGCTTTCCAGTTTTTACTCAATAATCTTAGCGCTAAGAGTTCTCATCACAAGGGGAAAAATATATATTTTTTAAATACATATTTTTCCTCTTTTTTTTCTGGTATCTATATGAAATGATGGATGTTAACCTACTGTGGTAATCATTTCTCAATCTATGTAAGTCAAATCATTATGCTGTACACTTTAAACTTATATAGCATAATCTGTCAATTAAATGTTAATAAAACTGGGGGAAAATAATATTCTCACCAAACTACACGGCACATGTACATTGATAGCAGCAAGGGGGTATGTTTATTCATCTACACAATTCATCCAATTCCATTTATTCATTCAACCATCAACTCAACAAATGTTTACTGAGAACTTGCTGAGTTCCAGGCACTATTCTAGGTGCTTATGATAAATCAAAAGTAAACAAATAAATAAAAATAAAAAACAAAACCCTGTGCACTTGAAGTTCATGCATTCTAGCAAAAAGAGATAGACTATAAACCATAATAAATAATTAAGTTATAAAGTTTATTAGAAAGTAAAAATGTTATATAAAAAAAGAAAAAACATGGAAAAGGGGATCAGGGGTAAAAGGAGAGATTGCAATTTTAAATAAAATGGCAAGGTTACCCTTATTGAGAAAAAAAGACATTGAAAGAAAGCAGGATGTCTGAAGGCAAAGCATTCCAGCCAAAGGGAGCAGCCAGAGCAAATGTTCCAGGGCAGTAGTAAATTTGGTATATCTGAGGACCAGCAAAGAAGGCATTGGGGTTCCAAGAGAAAGAACAAGCCAGAGAGTACTAGAAGGTAAGGTGAGAGAGGGTGCTCAGAGGGTCAAATCATATATGGCCTTTACTCTAGGTGAAATGCAGGGCCACTGCAAGGTTTGAGCAGAGAAGGAATATGATTTGACCATTGTTTTAAAAGGATTATTCTGTGTTGAGAACAAACTACGTACAGGCCAGGGGCCTTGTTTAGGAGGCTACTGTAGTAATCCAGGAGATGACTGTGACTGGTAAGATAGAGAAGACATTATGAAAAGTGGTCATATTCAAGATATAATTTCAAGGTAGAACTACAAGAATTTGCTGATGGATTGTATATGCAGTATAAGAGAAAGGGAAGAATGAAGGGTCTTGGCCTGAGCAACAGAGAAGACAGAAGCTATCAACTGAGATGGAGAAGTCTGTAAAATGAGCAGGTTTCTTGAGAAGATCAGGAGTTCAGTTTTGGACATAGTAAGTTTGAGATGACTGAACTTCCACTACTGGCCATAACAGAGGTTTTTTTGTTTGTTTTTTGTTTTGTTTTGTTTTGTTTGGTTTTTGTTTGTTTTTCATTTTGGGGGGTTTTTTTGTATCTATTTCTGCTAGGTTAATTCTCTGGCTGTAAATGAAGTGAAAACCTGACAAAATGTAAGGAACAACTGCTTTCAGACACTGGGCAATAGAAATCGAAGGGCTGTGATCCCTGAGAAAAGGGAAATAAAGAAGGTGAACTCTGTGACAGCTCTGGCTTTTGGCCCAGAATCACTTTCCAGACTACAGCACAGGGAGAGGGAAATCAAGCAGAAAACCACAGAATCACTGAGTTGAAAGACACAGAAATGAAAATCTGGGAGGTGTGAAATAGTAGAATTTGCAGGAACACATAGAGGAGAGGAGCAAACTATGCAGAAAGAATTATGGAGCTATGAGAAAATAATCCTGTCGATCTATACATAGCTTTTCCCTACTGTCTTCGACTGAATGCTAAGCACATAAAAAGATTAAGACTATAAGAGCAGACCAAAAAACAACTGTTGGTAAGCTATAAATTGAACAATTCTCAGAGTTTATAGAGGGCTATGTGATGTTCAAGTTCTGACCAGGAAAGTAGATAGCATCAAACACTCAGAATATTTGGTAGAAATCCAAGAAGAGTCAAAAACAAGTTTCAAAAATATGAAGCTGAACCACAAGTGACTTAATTGCCTGACAAAGTCTAACACTTGTTAAAGGAATACAAAAAAAAAAAAAACACAGATACTCAAAGCACATTATAATGTTCAACACCGAATAAAATATTCCTTGACATAAAAGCAGGAAAAATAAGACCCATAATTATAAGAAAAATCAATCAATGACAACAGATCCAGAAATATCATATAAAATGGAATTACTATAAAAGGACTTTAAGTTAGGAATTGCTTCAGTTTGAGTACCTATAAAATAGAAGTTAGAATATTTACCTTCTAGAGTTCCAGGTACTAAATGAATTACTACCTGGAAAGCACTTAGAACAATGTCTGGCAGATACTAAGCACTAGATTACATCATTTTTTTGGTCACAACATCTCTCCACCACCTTCAAGCATTTTAAATGTCACTTTCTCGGTAATGCCTTCACTGAGCACCTGTTATGTAACCTCTGCCCCATGACAGTCTCATCTCCCTTTCCTTGCTTTATTGTCCTCCACAGCATATATCACCATTTAACAAATTTTATTTATGTATTTCCTTTCCTTTTCCTTAGAATGTGAACTAGGTTTTGAATCTGTTGCATTCACCTCTCTATTACCAAGAGCCTGGAACAGTGCCTGGCACACAGAAGATTTATCACGAAGGAATAAATGAAAAAAAAATTAATCAATCAACCCAGCCATCCACAAGAAGGAGGAAGCAGATGTTATTACTATGTATTTATAGTTTAAAGGAAGGTGGAGGAAGCACAAAGAGATTTTTTAAATGACTTGTTATAAATGTACAGAGTGGCAAATTTGTTGTCTTTCTGGGGAAAAAAATCTTTAAAAATTAGTCATCTATAAATGACTTTATATATTTTAAAAAATTACCAGGAAAAGATCTGGTAGCAGACTTGCTAGTATAAGCAGAATACTAATATAGGAGGTAACATTACTATCACATAACATGGGCAACCTGAACTCAGTGCTGATAGTATATATCAGAAAATATAAATAAGACATCTTAAAGCAGACATGAGAATGACTCTAATAAAAGAAGGATTTCAAAGTTTTCACATTCTATGTTTCAAGATATTTACAACTTACGGTATTTATTAAATCTGAATACAAGTAACCAATGCAGAGGAAATCGTATAAGAAAAACTTACTCAGCTGCTGTAAAAATATGGGTGGAATTAACACATATGGCATTGATAGGACTCTCATGACCCTTCATCTCTCCGACTGGCACAAAAGTATCCATGTTCCAGAGTTTCAAAATGCCCCCTCTACAGCCACTGAGCAAAACTGGGTGGCCTGGCACCACTCCCAGAGCACAGACCCAATCCTTATGTGCATTTGGAACTTGCTGAAAGAAAAAAGAAATTAGCAGCTTAAGGTGAGCCTTCCAAACAGATATTTTCACACCAAAACAAGTTAAACATTTTTATTGACAAAAGTCAATTTTTGGAATGGCCTAGAAACTGTAAAAATCATTTTCTACAAAATCACTCTCAGTGATTTAAAGAAATAAATTTAAAATTTGCTCCCCAATTTGCCTTGATACTTATCATTAGTGTTATATCAGTATTTAAGTCCTATAATTTCAAAAATCTATAGAATTTGAAAGATCTGGACAGTATACAAAATTTTCAAACATAACATTTTCTTCAAGGGCAAGTAAATATCTCACCTTTCTCTAAAATATATTTAATAGAACAAGTTTGAAAACTACAATCTGGTATGTAGACTAAGGATTGCCTCATAAAGTCACCGTCTCAAACTTTTGGTAGATAACATAGAGGCCTAAAGCTTTTGTAGAAAAATTAAGCTAATCTATACATTTCATAATAAGCAAACAATAATTATAAGATCAGACTATAAGATTATATTTTGTGCATAAATGTATTTATATGGACAATATGAAAGTTTCAACCATGAAGGTATGTCTAGAAAAGAAAAATCTACATGCAATTTATGCATCTATTAACATTCATGCTACTTGTTTATTTTGGTTTTGTTTTTTTGCAAGCAAGAAAGTATTGGCAACTGCAATACATACACACTCATATGTATATGAGGAAAAAAGCTTGAAATTTAGAGGAATGTCATCTGTTAATTATTTTCTTTCACTGTAAATTAGGGAAAGACATCAATATTTTATTCTATTGATACAGCACTTCAGCTCAACTATTGTTCTATGGAAATGAGAGAATCATCACTTTTGGATGCATGAAGATGCTCTTGTAGGATGAGAAGTCATTACACTACTTTAATGTTAGCTAAACTTGGTACTCTATGTAATATGTGTACATAAAACAAAAATAAAATGAGAACTATAACTGCCCTACTCCAAGATTGATTTAGTGAACACATACATGAGTGATCCCAGATCTTTTAACTCTTGTTAGTGTTTATTTTCCTCTTATCTAGGAGCTATTATTACGTGTTGAATGTTGCCCTTCTCATAATTAGTAACTCTAGTGGTTGATAAGGAAACACTTTTTAAGAAGAAGCCCTCATTAATATTATCCCTAAACAATGAAGGTCTACATAGAGGCTCTTCAAATTCTTATATAGATTACTGAATGGCTTTGCAGAACCCACCCGATTCCATGAAAAGGTTTTACATTACCTGTAGAAGATCTTTCTGCGCTAAGTCCCATTTCTTGATTCCATTATCTCTGGATCCACTAAATAGGTTATCCCCTTGTATGGTTAGCGCCTCAATGCCATCATAATGAGGAGGTTCAAAATTGTGGGTGGGACTCACAGTTCCAAGAGCCCCTTCAGTTACATCAAACATCTAAAAAAAATAAAAAGCAGAAAGAAAGCAGTCATTCTACTGAACTTATAAATAGGCACCTATATGTGTTCCTTCATAGAAATAATACACATGTATAGTAACATGACATGATTTGTTTTGTTATAGTATTTTACTAAAGTATCTAAACTAGCCTGATATGAACAACTCAGAATGAACCTGAGTCCTATTTTCATACTACTTTTGTTTATATGTCACATGTTTATATGTCTGTAGGCTTTTAAGAAAGTCAACCAATTGTTTTCTGTACAAGTGTACAAATGACAAATTCGATAATAAAAATACTATATATCAATCTAGTTGAAATTCAAATAAATGCTATGATTGTTAGTTAAACACTGTTAGGAACCTCTGGAGTCCTCCTAGTAGTCACCTAAAATTCCCCTAAAGCTGCTATTTAAAAACCTTTTACTCACCTCAATTGTCCTCATCTCTCTTGGCCACTGACCTTATGATTTCCTCAAAAGGCTAGCATGATCAAAAATATGTTTTTCAACCCTCCCCTTCATACCAAAGTTTCCTTTTATCTTAAAACATTCTCTACCCTTCCCTTCTTTTCAGATGCTAAAGTGTACTTACTTCTTCCCAAGGTTCACATATTTGATCTGATTTGATTTGATCTTCAACTGCCATTTTACTTTTCTCACACTTTCTTTTTACACTAAGCTCATTTTCTAAGCATATAAACATGCTCAAGTCTACAGAATACAAAAATCATCTCCTCTTATTCATTGTATTTTCAAGTCACTAACCCATTTCTCATCTCTTAATCCAAGATTCTGGAAAGAGTACTTACATTCTTCCTATCACTCTTTCTTACTGTATCCTCTTTTTGTTCCTATTGATTCTTAAAGGTATTTCCCAGGGATGAGTCCTGGCAACCACTCATTCTTTTGGTCATGTCATCTACTCTAACTCCTTGAACTTGTGCTTCTTTTTAAATGGTTCCCAAATTTACATTTCTAGTCATAACGTATCATGAGCTCTGGACTTGTCTTTTGAATGGCCTGCTGGCCAACATGATGATGTCCTCTGTTGTTAGTATCTCAAATTTAACATTTCCAGAATCAAACTAAACATCTTCCCTTACCTTATCTGCTAATTACCTAAAATCTGAAGACCATAATATGCTCAGTAAAAAAGATGGTGACAATGAAACTCAAGCATTAGTTGAGTGATTGAGTTAAAATGTTTAAAATTTCTCCCAACCTATCATCTATCAAAAATGAGAATACACGTTTGACTAAGATGATATAATCAAGAACTAGGAGTGGAAAAAAAAAAAAAAAGACCAGGAAGAAAAAGTAAAGGCTAAAAATGGGAATAAACAAAATTGGTTAAGAGAAAGGATGAATGAATACTTCTAACATATCATTAAATAAAAGAATATAATTCAACAACTCTATCATACATACTTTGATATAATGATCCTTGGAGCCAGTGATGATGAGATCTTGTCCACTGGAGATCTGATCTACAGTAAGGCACATAACAGGGCCCAGGTGTCCTGTTAACTTCCCTGTAGACTGAAACCTTTAAAAAGAAAGAAAAATAATTTTCTTTGAAAATATTTCTTTACATGCTGAAGCCAAATCTCAACATATAATCTTTGCTAAAATAGTTCACTATTTTTTTAGCTCTCCCTCTATGCAACTCTGTTCAAATTAAAGTTACAAAAATGGTCAAACTAATCTATTCTATAATGAAAGTTGGAAGAGTCTTAACGAAGTTATTCCAAAACTGGCTACTGTCATTTAGGTAGTAAATAAAGAGGCACAAAAAGTGCAAAATCTCGCTAATGACTAATTTTTAACTTCAGCCTAAGTTGATATAAACCTTAATTTCTTAAATTTCCAAACATGTGATAGACATATGACTGATGTCATTAGGTCCAGTTTGAAATTCAATGAAAACAATTCTATAAGAGGTATACCTTGCCTAATCAATAACTATATGAAAAAAGCAAAATCATTTCATTATATACACACATATAAATATTCTCACATATACAAATATACATATATGAACCTATGTATACACATACATACATATGTGTGTATATACATCAAAAAATAGGTAGTACATTTCATCAATTATTATAAAGATATAAAAATGACCAGAACATATATCCAACTGGTAGGAAAGTGTGTGATGTCAACCGTAAGGGGGTGATAATGAACCTTTGTTTCATAGTCCTATCTCAAATCAAGATGCTGGAATACAGAGATGTATTAGGTTCTCAGGATATTATAATTCTCAAAACTATTCACTTAGTTACTCTGTTAAGGTAAGTCTATATTTTAACATGTTGCTAAAATCAAACAGGTCTCAAAGGATCTAAATTTTTGCAAAATAAAAAGTACAAAAATTTTCAAAAGCTGATTATCTTTTCTGCCTTATGTCATGATTTTGAGTATCTTCCTCTATGGTGTTCCCAGTATGAGTCAAATTTAATATCTTCAAGGATAAACCAAGTCTTCATTTCTTTTCCAATTTTTTAAAACAAGTACTGTTCATAATTTTCTACAATTTATTTCTAAAACAGTACTCAGGACTGTGGTTCTTTCCCTCTTTCCCACTCATCTATTTATCTATAAATTATGTATATTATACTTTCTCAGTCATTGTTGAAATGTTATAACTAGTTATTCTCAAAGTTTCTCAAATAAATATCCCTTTGATTTACTGCTGACAAAGCCCTTCTAGATGGGAGGTACTCTGTACTATCTGAATTGCAATTTTACTCAGTACCCTGTAATTGTCTGTTAATGGCATTTATCCCCCATTATAACATGAGCTCTGAGAAGTGGGATATACCACATTTGTCTTGCTCAGTCTTTATTCCCAGGTCCTACCACATTGCTGGGGCAGTACCTGCCATAATTAAATTAGAATAAATATTTGTTTACTAATAAATGAATATTCTCTTGTTACCCAAATTTTAAAAACTAGAAAAGAAATTAAAATAAACAACTCAACTAAAGGGTAAAAGTTCATATTTAATGGCAAGTAAAAAAATCAAAGACGTAATGCCTTACATTTCAATTTATTAATTTTTTAACTGTTTTGTCTTCTTAATACTTCATCTTTTACATATATTTTATTTTATATTCGCCAAAACTCTTCAAGGATTTGTTAAGTTTATAAACTGAAAAATTTGAGATAGAAAATGTTTAAATAATGTTGCAAGATAGTGGTGAAACTAAGATGAGAATCTTGGTCTCTAGTAAACAACACAATTTATAGAGAGGCTAAGGTTTCAATTCTATTTTCTTTCATAAACTTTTTTTTTTTTTTTTTTTTTTTTTTTTTTTTTTTTTTTTTTTTTTTTTTTTTTTTTTTTTTTTTTTTTTTTTTTTTTTTTGCCTGTGATGGAACTTAAAAGAAAGAAAAATTGTGAGTTTGCTAATGAGGATAGAAAAGACTCTTAGAGGTGTTAGGCTAAATAGAAAAGCCTATGATTTTATATTAGCTTCCGAGGTTATAGAAATTAGATTTCACATACACTATGCTAATGTCTGAAAGTTGAATTTTCCATACACAAGAAGTGCATTTTCTTCAAAATTCTACCTTTTAAGGTCCCACATTCTGACAGCATTTCCAGAAGCTGCATAAAGAAAAGTGCCAGTTGGGTTTAGTGCAATTTGATTGATTTGGTTCTCTCCAGAAGGAATAGCTACTGTCCGGCTGGTACTTGCAGAACAAGCATCTCCAAGAGTAACTTGACCTGAAGACCTTAACAGAGACAAAACAAAGCAAAACAAGTCACATTTCTGCATGAGTTCACCTTAAAATTCCTTGAATTAATTCCTAAGAAACTGCCTTAAGCAACAATTATATACTGAGTCCTTTTTGGTCACTGTATACATAGAACCAACCTAGTATTGTACCTTTTACAGTTGGCACTTATAAATTTTTTGATGAATAACTGAATGACTAAAACAAGATGACATGGCTTAAAACTCTTAATTTGCAAGTCTATTATAGTACTAGGAATTACAGGCTCTGAATCAGGGATGATTAAGATATCATTCAGAAAATATTAGATAATGAAGATTTAAAAAAAAAAAAACTCAACAAATAATAAAGTTTCACAAAGGTAATTCATTTTCCTGCAGCTTCCAGAAGCCCCCTGTGGGCCAGGCCTATCAATATGCCTTTTGTCTAAAAGAGCTGTCCTTTTGAATCACTGAAGACAAAACTATTTTTGGCTTTAGTTTACTTACCCCATCCATACATGCAGTATTTACTATGTGCCAAAGACTCCAACATAACATTTCTATTTCCTCAGATAAATTCTAAATGGCAAATATACTTAGGTTTTGAACATTTTCTTAGCTAACTTCTAAAATATTTTGTAATCAGTCTATTCAAATCTGACTTTAGTAAATGAACTGGATTAGAAAATTTCTAACATAAGATACAGCATTCTTTTTCTATAAAATTTCCTTCCAGAGACATGTTTTCAATATGATAAATAATTAGTGGTACTCAAAATGCAAATTAGCACTTAAATATTAATAACCCCTACTTTACAAACTATTAAGCTATTAAATAATTCTGACTCTAAATCTATAATCTGAGTAAAAAATCAACCTTCCCTATTGTTCCCTACTCTTATTTAAACTAACAAAGTTCACCTTAATTTCTATTATGTAAATCAGTTAATTAATCTTATGGCAAAAAGAATCATTATTTGCTCTACATTTTGAAGACATGTGATAACAGACACAGAAAACAAACTCACCCTGTAGTTGTCCAACATAACCTGTAGTTATGAAATCCATGCTAACAGCGAAGCCTACCTCCCAAAAAACCTTTTGATTACTCAGTACCTGCTAATTAAAAATTACAAATACTTCTTAACTGTCTACAGCAGGTGATTTGAGCCATTTCCCAAGGACTGGTATTCATTTGAAGCAGGTAATGTAAATCATTTAACTAAATCAAGGAATAAATACCACAAAAATGTAAAACCTTAGTATTTGGGAGCGAGAAAATATAAAACGTGTACTTAGTCACAAATCGAATATGATTTATCCCTTTCTGTTTAATACTAGGCTCTTAAATTTTATTTTCTCAATTTTTTTCCCTTTATTTCATCTGTGTTCTTACTGTAAACATTTTAACATCCTTTTGGAAGTGGACTAATATAAACAAATAAAAGTGCTTTCATAGGCCCACTTTTTCTTATATTTTTTAAACAAGAACTATTCACCTCTTATGATACTTGGCTTTAAGTTACTTACGTCAGTGTTCGGATGCACTTTGCTGAGTCTCTGATATCCCACACCTTAATATAAGATGTCGACACAGTGAAGACCAAACTTGTATAATTACAGTATTTTACAGATACGACGTTATTGGGATGACCTCCCAGTGACATTATCTCCTGCCCTGTCACCAGATTCCATACTTTACAAGTACGATCTAAAACAAATTTAAAAAAAGAAAAATACTGTCAATATGAACTAAATTAGGTCTCTTAACAATAAAAATTATTTAAACAATTTCTCTCCCATGAGAAGGAAATGTGACAAGAAAACAGTAATTGTTCCATGAATCTGCCACAGGCATCCTGACACCATCCCTGACCCTCTGCAGCAGGTTCAAGGGCAAATTAGGTGTAAAAAAATCAGATGAAACCCAGGGATATTTGCTGTATGCATTATGCGGTATTAAAATATAATTATAGTAAACATTTTAAATATTCATATCAAAAGAATATTGTTACAATTGCCCCTGAATTTAAAATGGCCATCCCAAATCAAAATGTTCAAAATGTTCTGCTTTAATCATGTCCCTACCTCCTCACAACACACTACATGCATAAACACACACACACCTGTCTTTTCCAGGGGTCACTGATGGGTGGATTTTATTTTTGACCCAAAATATAATCATAAAAATATTCTACTTTGTTTTTCTGACATGTTGACTATCTAATTATCTTGGAAAGATTAATTTAATTTGAGTGATTAGAAAAGTATATTTTTACAGAGCAGAGCAAAGCAGATTATTTTTAAATTGGGGAACTGCTTGCCATTATTTATAGTTCATAAGTTCTAGCAAATAAATTTTACTAGCTCTCCAAATTCCTATATGTGCTTCCTTCTTTCCTTTCAAGCCTCATTGTGCACCACTTCTCTTACATATATTCTACTATCCAACTCAATTGGATTTGATTTCCAAACATACTCCACTTTCACCTCCATGTGTCTGCTCATGTTCCATAATCTTGGTGGCCAATCCTTATCTGTCAATAACCAAACCATCTCATAAGGTTCATCCTAAGTGCCTCCTTATCAAAGCCTTCTTTATTTCTCACACTTGGCATAATCGCTCCCTTTTCTGAAACCCGAAAACTTAGTCTATAACTCTTCAAAGCAGTTATACTTGATTTCTAATTACCTACAACTGTACCAAAGAGAGCAGGTTCAGAGACAATTAGGCCTAGGTTTCCAATTCTGGCTCTTCTACTTACTAACTAAGTTTTTCTGGAAAATCTATTTAATTTACTGAATCTTCCATTTCTTCACTTGTAAAATGAGGGTGCAACATGTATATCATTGGGTTTATACTGAGAATAAAATGAGATATGATTTGTAGAGTGTCTAGCATAATCTCACATAGAGTAAGTGCTCTAAAATGGTGGTTATTATGCATTTTATTTTCTTTACCACACTGTACCTTGTAATAGCCTTTTATAAATTTTTATACAAATTTCATTACTAAACTTGGGCTCTTGCGTGTATTAGATGCTCAATTACCAAAGGGAGATATATTCTCTCAACATTCTATTTACAAAACATCAATAGAGATTATACTTTCTTCATAACTATGCAGTAGTTTTATATTTTATATAATTCAGGGGTTGAACTAAATTATTCTCTCATATTTTTATGGGTCTTAGGACTTTGACTTTTCTTCAAAGCCTGTTAAAAATGTAACTATTTTTTAAAAATCTGTTAAATGACCTTATAAAAAAACTACCAGCACCTTTTGATCCAGTGAAGAGGAGATCATCGGTAGAATCCACACAGAGCATGGCTTTTGTATGCCCTTCAGCTATATGAACACACTGCAGTGGAGAAGCTCTGACTCCTTTTGAAGCAGGGAATGGGTTGATTATGCCCCTGAGGTGGGGGGAAAAATTTTACTTCAGTAGCAATATCATGATACCAATTTTATTTTTTATCTGACATTTTTTACTCTTTATAACTAAGTAGTAATAAAACTCAGACTGTTCCTTCGTCTCTTTTTTAAGCAAAAGGACAAAGTGTGAAATAGCAATTGTAGTGATAGAGTACATCAATTAATTAGGCATCAGCTAGCAGTTGCATTCTATAAAAAGCAAAGCTTATGATACATTTGGATTTTCTTATTAGTAATTCCATCTCTTCAAAGTTTAATGAAGCAATATTGGAAGTTGTTTGTGTGTAGTAAATTCTGACAAATAAGAAAGTATAAATGACAGAACTTAAATATGTGACTATGCTATACTGGAGTGTGACTCTATGTCAAAAAGGACATTATTAAAAAAGTATAACACAGTCTATGGCCATGCCACCCTGAACAAGCCCAATCCCATCTGATCTCAGAAGCTAAGCAGGGTTGGGCATGAGTTAGTACTTGGATGGGAAACCACCAAGGAAGACCAAGTACTGTAGGCATAATATATATATATTTTATATATTATTATATTGAAAATTTTATATATTATAAAATATATTTTATATGTACTATATAAAAAGTATATAAAAATATATATAATATTTTACACAATATATATAACATAATACCGTGTGTATATATATTATATTAAAAGTTATATATTATAAATATATATTATTTAAAAATTATATATTATAAAATATATATTATATGTATTATATAAAAATATATAAATATATATTTTAAATATGTACATATATAACACTATATATACACATATATATAATATAATACCATGTAAAATATTAAGAAAGCAAATTTAAAAAAAATTTTTAAAGATAGGAATAATTGACTGTATGAACAGAAATTCTAAAGGGAAAATCGCTCAAAAATATCCAAAACTTAGAGAAAAAAATTCTAACAGTCTCAAAGGAAACAAAAAGAAGAATGAGAATTTAAAAGAACAGTGAGGCTCTTTAAGGAATTTTCGCATAAGTTTAGTATTTCTAGAGTTTCTGCTTTATGTTACTGAGCTATCACTATGAAAATATACAGATCATCAAAACACTATCCCTATCCTAAAAGAGTTTAAGACAGTATCTGAATTGAAATAATTGTGTTGGGAAGACTAAAGATAAGAATGAATTGACACATGATAAATATGTCATTCAGATGTACTTTTGGTAGGAACAAGAAGAAAAACTATGGTGAAATATGTCCATTACATAAGAAAGATGGCATAATATTCAGACAAATACAGGTATAAAATTAAACTATGTGTTTCTATCTTCTTGATAAAAGAGAACAATCTTCAAAATGCAAGGGACAGAAACGATTAAGAAGAAATATGGACCAAAATAAGTTAGAGTTGACAATGGAGACTTATTCAGTGAATTTAAGTACTTCTGTTTTTAAAATCATTATATCGCAAGATTTTTAAGGTAGACGAGGGCAAAATCACTGGAGTACCTTTGTTGCTACTCTAAGGAAGGACATTAATAAAGGAGACAAAACATGTATACCTAATTTTCCAAAAAGCAGGAAAAAAGTGGATTTCAGAAATTACAGGTGAATAAAATCAAATCATTATAAACACTTAAACAATTATCAATAAGAGATAGCATGAGCTCACTAATCTCATGGAAGAAGTTCTTTGTAGAGTTAACAGACAGCAAATTAGGGGAATATCATATTGTTAATATATGTTGATTCTAATAAAGGCCATATACTAAGTCTTTTGAATGATATCCTTGTGGACATGGTGGTAAGTATGAAATTGTTGTAGTTAGGCAGTTCCATTGGGTACTTGGAGTAACACCTAAAGTATCAATGAACCTGTTAATCTGGAAGTAGGTCTTCAAAATCTAGTCAATCTTTTCCTAGCCCTAAAGACAGAGATGGCATGTTTATTAAACTGATATATTAAAAAGATGGCTATTGTGTTTATTGCCTAAAAAATGACTGAAACAAAATTCATTTATTATAAGTATGCACTTAGCACTAAAATGATCATTGAATAAAATTTAAACATAAAGTTTAAGTCAAAGATAAAATAGAATGCTCCAGGTAGAAAAGGGCTTAATAGTAGCCTAGATTTAAAAAGCTAAAGACATTTAGTTATTGAGTACAGACCAAAGGATGAACAATGTATGGCTCCTCTCCCAACACTTTCAATGATTTGCCAAATAGAAGTAAACATTTCAAGAGAAAGTAATAGAGTTACTATAGTGTGCCAAGGCCACATCTGGAATGGGGTTGAGTTCTAAGATGCCACATTTTAAGAACATTAAAAAATTGGAGACTTTTCAAAATAGTGGAAGCAGAATAATGGATCTGTAGACTATAGCATATAAGATACTAGACCTATTGAGTTGATAAAAGAACACTCATTGGAGAGGATACAATAGCACAGTTAAAGGGATGATTATTTAAAGAACTGTCACATAACACACCAAAAGAGCTATTTGATTAATTTTGATATAGCTCAAAAGAGTTGATGAAAGACCAATGAATAGAAATTTAAAGGAGGTAAATTTAGGTTCAGAATTTTTTAAAAAGCAACTTTATTTTTAGGTTCTAGTTATAATGATTTTAAGAAGTAAAAGGAGTTCCTTACTACTAGAAATGATAGCAGAAATTGTTATCATTACATACATAAGTACAGTCTAATGCTATCATTTACATACATATGTCCATTTGAGATTCTTGAAATTAATGCTCAGTAATTTGTTTGTAATGTAGGAATTTAAGCAGATTAAAATGGAAATCATAGCAATAGCAACTGACTGTGCATTAGATCATATATTTTCAACATCTGAAGCAATAGCCGTAATTTGAGGGCTTCAGTTCATAGCTATGCAGGATTTCAAAATGTCATATTCAGACTTGTGAGGTTTTACTCCCGTTACATCTCAAACAGAAAACATACTTATGCATATTCCAACAAGCTGACTGACTATAAAGAAAAAATTCATGTTAACAGTCTAAGAGCTGGTTTTGGTCAGCAATTAATGACATAAATCATCCTAAGAAAAAAACCAATTATGTGATACTATGTCTCCAAAAGATTTCTTCCTTTCAAATTATCAGCTTTATCCTAAGAATTTAGTGAATGTTCCCCAAAGACACCAAATCCAACACAATTCTCTCATTCAAGAGTTTATTAAATGTTCCCCTGATGATATAATATCCAACACAATTCTGTCGTGTCAGAAAGGTTGTAATGTTACAAAAACATTCAGTAAAAATTTGCTTTCAGTGATGTATGTGTGGCACAGCTCCTGGAGAGCCTCTCTCTTATTCTTAGGTGTTTTAATATCATTGATTAGTCACATTCTTGAAGAAATATAATCTAAACATTAAATATAGAATTTTATTAATTAGATACTAAAAAATGCTCTCAACTATTCAGAATATTAGAGTGTGTGTGTGTGTGTGTGTGTGTGTGTGTGTGTGTGTGTGTATCTTATACCAAAGATAATGAAGAAAATATAGAAATTGGAAACATGCATCCATGGTACTTCTTTCTCTATTAGAATTAATCTAGTCACATTCTGATATATAGAAATCAACTTTAAAACAGTTTCTTAAATGTTGCAAACTTGTACAACAGATTTGATCTAAAGAAACAAAATAAAACAAAACAAAAACAAAAACATTTATTGTTGTTCCATGCAAACCAGTAAAGTCTTGTAATACTGTGAATGAAATTAATTTCCTTTCCCTCCCCCTGCCTACCTTCTGGAGGATCTACTGATGATCAGCAAAGGAGACACATGATAAGTGGGAAGAAGAAATAAGAGAAAGGAAGAGAAAGAAATTAAGGGTCCAAAAAAAATCCATAACATGAAAAAATGTAACATTATTATTTTAAAAATAGCATCTATCAGTAAAAAAATATTTATTATTTTTTTAAAAGGCTCTTCTGCACTCTATTTTCTTTTTTTTTTCCCCATCACAAAACCTGCCATAAACTTTTTATTTACAATTGTTAAACAAACAAGAAAAAATACCATATTCACCTCCACTCTCTAAGGTATTGGAAATACTTAATCTTTGAGAAGCAAACCTTCTTGAAATTAATATTCATAGAACTTAATTTCTTTTAAAGAAAAGATTTAGTTTACAGATAGAAAACAAATGTCAAAAGTTTTTATGACATATAAAAAAGTTTGGCACTGCTTTGTCTAAAACGTACACCACAAAAATATATTAAAATTAATACGTTTAAAATATTAGTGCATTTATATGGTTTACAAGTTACATATGCAACAAAAATGAGACTCACTTAGAGTACTAGAAAGGCATTTTAGAACATCATGAAATGCCAGAATATAGGAAAGATAGAAAGAAAGTACCTTTGTACCTCCGACAGAGAGGAATCACTTTCATCAGACCTACAGTGAAAGAGTTAGAATTATGAAGAGAAAGGATACAGATGTCAACAGGTAAAGACACAGTTTGAACTGAAAATTAACAGTATGAATAAGAGAAATATAGCAAACACTTCCTTTTATATCACCCTGCTTTTCTATTTGCACTGGATATCAGCAAATTCAGTGCATAGTTAAATCAGGTAAAATATTTTATTCTAATGTTGTCTACAAAGACTTTGGAAAAAAACTTTCTATTACCGATCCACAGAACCTATCCTGAAATGTAGGCCCTGAAGAAGAGCAATATTAAGTAAGTAATATACATTACTTCAAGATTCTTTCTACTTAATTGAGTAGTACCAAAAAAAATTTCCCTTTTCAATAAATATTAATGAATTTTATTCATCTTGATAATTACTTTAGATTTAGACGCTAATATGGAAGTTCCATAATTACATTATATGTTTGCAAGGAAAGCAAATCTCTCATAATTTAATAATATTTGATTTTTACTTATCTCAGAAACATGGAGTTCTGACTAGGGAGCCCTTCAGTGATAGTTGGGGGACTTCATTGGGATTTTAAAAATAGGTGACCCACTCCTGTCAGCCCTATCCTAAAACCTCCAAGATGGGCAGTGAGTCTGGTTATGAAAATCTGTTTAGCTTGTATAATCTGCTTGGAAAGAATGAGGATAGAGTGAGTGCTACTGTCGAATGTAACCAGAAATAAAGTGTGAGATCTACATCTAGTTGATGCTAGTCTCAAAAAGAAGCCCAAAAGAAAGTTATTTAAAAAGTAGGTAAGTTTTAGAAATTGTAGTCAGTTATTCTAAGTTTTAACTTATAGAGATGACAACACAGTCAAATTATTGGTAGCTCATAAAATATTTCACCAAGAAATGTGGAACCATGATTCAGTTGTTAAGATTATCAAAAGACAGAAAAATTTACAACTGTGAAGGCAAAGTAAACAAAATTTAGTAATTCTACTCTTTCTTCAATTAAATGAGAGGTATGGTTTAACAATGTTAGTCTTTTTTTCAATAACATATAACATTTATCTGTCTAAGTAAATTTAAAGGACATGTTACCTACTGATTAAATTACATTAAAATCTAATCAAGAGTTCTACCCATAAATGAAGTAGATTAAAAATTATTTCAAAGTGATAGTGTTTCTCTAAGTCTAAAGAGCCATTTAGCATCATCTAAACATGCCAGACATCTTAAACAGAATCCTATAAATTTCAGAAATTGTTCATGTATACAGAGAGATTATAGCATAGCAAAGAAATAATTGGGGCGGGAGACTAGATATCAAGTACATACATTACAATGTTATTATTCAAAATCAAACAGGTAAATTAGAGTTAATAAATATCTTATAACAGCATTGTTAGTACTAAATTCTTGCAAGAGAGATTCTGGTTCAATGTGAGAATACTTTTTCACCTCAAATTTAATGAAAATAACATTTTCCACATTATTCCAACTTCTCTTCCCCAACAACATAACTTCAGTCCTACCCCTTCACCCATAAAAGCACCCTTTTATTCCAAGAACACATTATTGAAGTTTCCTGGTGGATTTGTATAGATCAAATGATAATAACAGAACAATGATCTATCCACCAAATATAAAATAGTTTGCCTCTTTTCGACTCAGGCTATCTGGATTAGAGGCTTTTGTGTGCTCATAGAAGCTGAAGAATATCAAGAAATTTAACTTCAAGTATTCACAAAGATATTTCAATTCTAATATAAAAGAAAGGGCAAGACAAGTGCTGAAAGTATAGCAGTGTAAGCTACAACAGGGAATAATGTTCAGCAGGAAAATAATTCTCTGTAATTTTATCTGTATGGTTCATTTTCTGTTGGAAAAACACATAAAATATGACAAGAGTTTACAAGTCAGAATCCATCTCCCACACAAAGAGATGGCTACATGTTTTCTACAGACTATTGAAAGATTTAGAATATTGTAATAAATAGTTGGGCTCTTTTCCATAATGACTTACTTATCCTGCTGAACTGATGTGTTTCCCTGAGAAACAGTAAGACGATTAAAAACATTCAGTTCGTTACGGGGCCGGCTTGGCGGGGAAGAAGGAGGTGAAAGACTAGCCTCTGAGGTTCCAGAATCTGAGCTACAAGAAAAAAAGAACATTAAATAGGTGGCTTGAATTGGTTATTTGTTAGGAATGTTATACGAAACATGCTTTAAAAAAAAAAAGCTTTTATTTAGAGAAACCTTCCTTCTTTACTTCCTTTATTCCTTCCTTCTTCCTTTTTTTGTAAGATAAAATGCACTCTGATTAACATTTTTCCCCCACTGAATTTTGTTACATTGGCCACAAGATGGCACTAAAGAAAAAGCTGTATCTGCTAAAATCAAAAGTCAGGATAAATAAAGCAAGCAAATTTAAAATTATACAATTTGATAGCTGAAACCAAGTTGCTCATTTTACAGACAAGGAAACAGACCCAGAGAGTTAAAGAGTTATTTACCTACTCATTGATGCATTCATTTATTTTTTTAAATAACCTATTGGCTCCCTCCCCCATCTTCCCATTATTTTTGAGATATATGATTCAGTAGAAACAAACAAATTACATCTTTAAATACAGGAAGCAAAGATGATTAGGATAATTTCCATAATATTCAAGTCAGCTGAACCAGTGGTCAAAGTGGAGATTGTGCATGCTGCCACAGGGGAGGAGGATGGCACCAGATCCCCCACTTAGGTACAGGAAATTTATGAAAACTTCCTTTTCAATTTATTTTTATGTTAAAGAAATTGGCACTGACACTGAAGGCCATGTCAGAGATCTATCTGCCATGTGCAGAGCATTAGGCGACCTGAGGGAGGAATGAGTGTGCCACAGGGTAGAAGGGTGTCAGTGGCTCTAACCCATTCATTCACCTTTCTGCATATTGTGGTGGTGCAATTTACAGATGCCCAGTTGAGTGAATCATCAGATTATATTGTGTATTGTGAAGTAAACTAATCCTCATAAAACACAAATAGTTTTTAAAAGATTTCAGCAAAAAACAATTAGTATAATACCAACTTAAACATAAAAGGCAAAAAATGGCACAATTCACACACATTCTCTTTTGTCAACCACTTTAAAGAAGAGAAATCAATGTTAGTTTCATAAGATGACAGCCAAGATTAATTTCAAATTTATCTAGAAGACTTTTTGAAGTATAGATTTAATAAGCCTCTTCTCAAGTATATATTAACTCATAATCATATATACAGATGATTAAAAAATGCATACAAGTACAAAATTGGAAACAAGTGCTCAAATATTTTTACAAGTATGTGTGACCAAGAAATGTGAAGACCACTTAGCCAAGCCAATAGCTGACTTGTTAGTCAAATCAGTCATAACCACAGAGCCAGCCTAAATGTGAAAAACGATTTCACTGTTGTTCTTTAGCATCTAAGTATAGCAAGCATTTTATACAATCTAATAGATATAAAGCATGAGTAACTTACTGTTTTTGTTCCTTGGCCTTTGATTTTTCTGCTTTCTCATATGCCTTTCTCCTAGTTACAGGGGAAGGCTCTGGTAGTTTTTTTTCTGTTAGAGATGATTGTCTGGAACTAAAATAGAAAAAAGATTCTAAAATAATATAATTTTAAATATGTATATATACCTTTGTTTGGCAGATATTCAACCTAAAAATTTTAATAGATTAATAATTGGAACTTGGGAAATAAATAAAACTAGGGTAGACAAATATTATATGAGTTATTTTTAGTTAATGGAAGCTGCAGCTTTCTTAGCAATATTTCTCAAGAATATTCAGAAATATCTTTACAGTTTTGCAAGAACTAAAATATTAATATATCAGAATAAGAGAAACAATGAGTCTTAATATTTAAGACTGATTTTTGTGCATGGCAGTTAAAAAATTTTAATTGAAAAATAAATATTTGCTATCCTTGCCCAGTTATGTTAATAAGAAAAAAAATTCTCTAAGTAAAAAGCAAGATCTCCAGAAAGGGCTTAGTGATTCCTATTTGAAAGTAAAAACTAAATATAATTAAACTTTGTGTGCTTAATTTTTCTAATCAGAGGAAATCAAATTTTAGAAATTCTGCATTATTTAAATCATAACATTCACTTGAGTAAGTTATTTTACTTTATGCACTGAAAACCACACAGTAATGGCTTATTAAGAGTTACTGCACCAAGCACATGACCAACTCTTTAATTTGTACAGAATTATACAAGCAGCTGAATTTATGAAAACTTGAAAGTAAATCATGTGAAGAGAGTCCAAAAGGTATTTCTACCACCTGTCATAAAGTATACATTTTTAAAATGAAAAAAAAAGGCAAAAAGGAAGTATTACCTTAATCTGGATTCCAGGCCATAGATTTAGTCTTGAAGTTCCAAAAGTCTCTACTCATCTGACAGACTACATGTTGAACATATGTGGGCTCCTAAAATCTGCTCTCAGTTCTATCTCACTACCTTCACCAAAAGCATTTCTTCTATTGTCATCTTATCAAAAAAACACTGAAGCCATAAGCTATTCTGGTTAGCAATCTCTAACAGCAAATCCAATAGTTAATTACACAGGTCACTTCAAGCACATGCAAGAAAGTTGTGTCATCATTAAAATTAATTTGGGAATTAAAGGTTACAGATGGGCTTACTGAACGGAAGACAACAGGAATATCTTCATAAAATGAAGAAAATTATGAAAAATAGATATTCAAGGGGTGAAGTTTATTATATGTATTATTATTTGTAGAGTTGTATAGCAGGTGCTACTTTCTCGGCAATGTTTCCTAATGCTGTGATATATTCATCCTATAAATCATTTTCTAGATCGTACGTGAGGGTGAGTTTGAAAAATATCATTAAAGATTGTTCCCAGTGAATAACTGGTCTAAATTTAATATACCTTTCAAAACACACATAAACATACAACGTATATACACACACTGGCCTGTATAGGGAAATCTTTCTTTGTCCTCAAGATGATAATTTAAAAAGTTCTAAATAAGATTTGTTTTGAACAGAATAAGTTTTTTTTTCAGTTTATCATAGATGGGAGAGAATATCTCCTCCTTCAAATCTTTAACAATATCAATTGAAATACTTTGTGCATACACTCATGTCAGACATGTCATGTGCTTCAAGGCAAAGAATTAGGAAAGCCCAAAAGGTATTAAGTTTGTAATTCACATTTCTCTTTTTTTTTAAAGGTCAGCAAAAGTTTACTATCCTGACCAGGCTCTTAGAACCAGTACATACATAATTCAGAGCAAATTTAAGAGTTTTTAAAGCTTCAGTTTTATATAATTGTTTTACAGGTATAACTTTAACCTAACTTATGTGTTTCTAAAAAAAATTTCATCTGTAATTTATAACTCAGTCTTCATAAAAAATATAACCCTATAAGAATGACCCTAAAATTGAAAAACAAGACAATGCAATTCAACAGTGAACATCTCATCTCGAATGATTTCAAATGCCCAAAAAATTAGGTACTATGATACCTAACAGAAATTACTTTGAAAACCAGAGATCTTAATTACATAATTTTTTTAAAAATAGAAATAGGAAATTAGCAACATGCATATGAAAAAAAGAAAAAAGAAAAGAAAGCCAAAAGAAAAGAAGTTAGTGTAGCAGGGCCAGACTTACATGCTGCCTATCTTAGAAGGGAAGCCAGATGGGGGAGGGAGTTCTTTTTCCCTAGCAGAAGTACCACTTGTCTCAGTATTCATTCCAATTTCTTGCCCTTCTGCAACAGGCGTAAGAGGGCCAGGCAAGGAGGCATCTCCTGTACTAGTGTCTGAAGCTAGTTCACTGCTATCTGCATACAGCAATTCCATTTGAGTGGTGGTTCTCCTTCGGGCCTAGTCAGAGAATGGAAGGAAAAGCAATCAGGAGCAAACTTTTGCAGAGAAGATGATTAGAGAATAGAGATTTAATATTAGTTTGAAATGGGTAAAAACATTTAGCGTGTCTTTTCCTAGCAAGTGTGTCAAACATAGCATGTAAGATAGTGACAAGCCAGAGCTATAGCCAGATGAGACCTTCACAGGCCATAATAATAGCCAACACTTGTACTGTATTTTGTGTATGCCAGGCATTGTTCTAAGCTCTTTATTATATTAGCAAGTACTATCATTATTCTAATTCACAGATGAGGAGACTGAGGCACAGAGAAGCTAAGTAATTTGTCCAAAGTCACACAGCTAGTAAGTGGCAAAGCCAGATTCAAAACCAGGCAATCTGCCTCCAATATTACTGTGCTATCCTGCCACCCATGGTCAGCAACCTCAGCATAAAATTTAAAAATAGAAAAAAAAAAAAAAGAAGAAGAAAGAAATTAAACCAAAATACAATTGCAGGGACACTCAATTAAATTCTAAAATGTCTTATCTTAATATCAGTTTATACATCCATTTCTCAGTTTTTGTAAACCTGCTCCATAGATGCCTTATCTGTGTGTTAAATCTGCCTGCTGCATAATTCAACACTAGCCTGCATCAGCTTTTGGCAGCATAGAGAGGCAGTGAGGTTATTATCCTAAAATCTAAACTCACTATAAGCATTCTCTTACTCTTGAAAACTAAGTGACTACTCTGTTGTTGCTCAGAGTTGTCATCACTAAGATATTAACAGATCATCATGGTATGTATGGATTGTAAGCCTCTAAAGGGCTGACACCTGTTTCATTCAACTTATATCCCCTGCAGTTAACATAGTGCTGGTGCATACCTATTTAAAATATACAGTTGACTTCATTTTTTCAATGAGGAAAAATAAATGATGTGAGATCCTTCCAAGCATCTTTACAGTTCAGAAGGAGTAGGAGGTATTACCTCAGGAGACTTTAGGGAAGAGAAAGCCCTACAGCCAATTTTTTTTTTTTTACACTGTCAATTCTCTCCAAGGCCAATGGCCCAGGACAGAGAGGGATCATTTTCTTCGTACTTCCTAACACAGCAGTTCTTTCAGGAGATGACCTTTAGGCTACCAGCTGACATCTCTCTCTGGTGTCTCACAGAGCCTGAAAGATAAAAGTTACCTTAAGAGGTTCTCTCCTCTGCTTAAGACTGGATCCAAACTATAGAAGAATGTTTCCTTTGAGTTTGGCCACTTCTGCTTAGTACTTAAAATATGAAAACACAAATTACATGTCCCAAAGCCGGTAGCTCAAGGACCAAAAACAGAGCTTGTTTTCAGATCAGATTGCCAGGTGTTTTAAAGATAAGAAAATTCTACATATAAATCCATATTTAAGGCTCCTCTTCAGAAACCAAAGTTTCTGGCAGCCTTACGTCCATCAGGCAAATATGAGCAACAGTTGAGTGGTGGCTATTTGCTTTAGATGTCACTTGTCCTCTTCAGGTAATCATAATGGCCTGGACTCATGATTTTATATCCAGCCAAATTATTACTCATTTACATTACCTGACTAACCACTGTGAGCCTTAAATCCCTCCTGTCCTTTTGCACAGCATTAGTCTTTCAGGTCCAGATTCTGTACATTCATTCAACAAATATTCACTAAGCACTGTAATAATTATTTGTTTTCAAGTATCTTAAGATGGTTAGGTAACTCATCTAGTATCAAATGCTACCAACACTCAGTTTGAAATGTACTATGTGCATCTTTACACATGCAACGGTATGTATCATTTATATTTTTTAAAAACTTTACAAATATGCATTGTAGCCTCATTAATTTTTAACACAACATGATGAATAAGAGTTGGCTTATTATTCAAAGCAATTCAGGATACTAGTTAAACAAAGTAAGTAAGTAATACTTAAGAACATAAAAGAATGTTAAATTTTCAAAAACCTCCCACCAATTTGATTTACATTTTGTGCCACTACAGGTCTTACAACTTATTTAACCAACTCCTATTGTCTAATAATTTGTGACTGTCTTCTATATTACTAGAAAATTTAGGAAATATATTAACAAAACTTCCTTAATGGGTAATAAACTTTTAAAAGAAACACCAAAAAAGGAAAAAAATTGGTATCCATAATTACATCTTATCTAGTAGAAAAAGTGTAAGACTATAATGAAGCACAAGTTCCACAAAAGAGAAAATTTTAAATATAATTTTTTTCAAAGGGAAATATAATAAAAAAAAAATCTCTTACACATGGACATTTTGGTAAAAGCATGCCTACTTGTTATCCTATGAAGGGTCAAGCCTGAGGTTTATATATTTAATAGGGATAACAAAAAACGGGGGGCGGGGGACGTTTACCTGGCATTTTTTAATCCTTCTTACCTTGTTTTTAGGTTTCACTTCACCACAAAGCTTCATAAGGTCTGAAGACAGCGTGCTATTTGCAAATAAATAACCACAAAATTAAAAGAGACTTTATTATAGAAAACTATATATCCTCTATGGAAAAAATTGTATATGCTTATCTAGAGAAAAAAGAAAGTCAATATTTAAAATAAAAATGAACTAATTTTAAAAAGTCATTTTCCTTCCTTAAATATTCCAGTATTTTATTTTAATATGTGTAGTGGTTACACATGACTTAGTTTAGTTTCAATTATTACTGTTGCTAGTGCTATTAGCCATAAAATTCAAAATTATTTGTTGCATAAGGTAATTGTTTGAAGCAACAAGATAAAAGTATTAAAAATATTACAGAAACAAGTAAAATCTATTAAATTTCCAAAGGCTCTCTTACCTTCCTTCTGATCCTGGGCTGTTTAAAGGTGCGTCCTCATCAGTACTATCCTCTACATTTTCTAAAAAACATGTCCAAAATATAAGTATTATCCACATGTCATAATCTGAATGATGACCACAATCCCTATGCTACAATAAACATCAGCCCAAGGTTTCAAGATGGGCATTTTGGTTTTAGTAACTGAATCAAAATAGGAATGCAACAAAATATTTCTAAGAAAATCTTTTGATTATACATCATAGGATGAGGAAAAAAACATGTTCAAAATAGGAAAACCACAAGTTCGAATGATAAAATAGAGAACGACATTCTGGATGGAAATGAAATCATGTATTTATCGGAGTATGTGTAATTATATATTTTTTCAGAGTATGTATTTATCCCATGCCATCCAAATATATAAAAACTCATTGAGTAAAATACAAAACTAAAGTAAATGCTGCATGAGCTCCCTTTATTGTACTAAGCCAACTTCGAAAAGTGTATGTGTAAACACACTTGCCATACTTCATATCATGTTATGTTAACTTACTTAAATATTTCCTTTGCTTTTATTTTTGTTTTCAAGTAGAGAGAGAGCATGTGTGTATGTGAAAGTATTCAGAAGTTACACATCAGCATGCAGCTCATTCACATGAACACAAATGACAAAAACAATAGGCTTGCATGCAACAGTTTTGTAAATGAATACAAATAAACCAATGCTATTTCATAACAACTCTAGCAGACTAGCAAAAAGGAGAAAAAGCAAACAAACTAGTAAGAAGTCAATAAATAAAACAGCCACTGAAAATAAACTATTTAAAATGTCAGTGAGTCCCTAACATCAGCACTGATTTTTAAAACAGACATTTTATTACAAACTCATTCCACAAAACTAAAGACAGCATTATAAATAACATATTATTAATAAAAATATAAATTATTCATCCCTCTTTAGCTCTTAATTTTATATCATATAGGTAGATTGCACACATAAGTCAACTCATTTTTTTCTCTGAAGCTAACCTTTATTTTCCCATGTGTAAAAGCGGGCTACACGTGGCTAGTATTTTTCTTGTAGGATGTGATGAAACCAGTTGACATCAGGTGAGTACTTAGTAAAACCTACTTAGCTCCTGCTTATACATGTATGTCGTATTTAGAGATAACTATGGTTTGATATAACCCACCCAGTCAGAGAATACAGGTGCCACCTAGACAGTTACCAAATCAGACCCCTCTTCAAGACTGAGCTCAGTATGAGCACTATGGCTATCTGGGAGGCAGGACACACACCATCACCTCACTGTCATAGTCTAAACTCCGAGAACATAATTCAGCCCAACTCCAGCTTTTCTCATCACCACAGAATTAAGGCTAAAGGCAAAATCTTGTAACTCTCAAATGTCTTAAAGTTCATCCATACCAGCGTAAAGTTGCACAATTTCACTTTACTGGAAGTTGATCAAATATTTTTTAAGTCTTTTCTTTAAGTTACTTAAAAAAAAGTAATTTAAAAAAAATAAAAAGTAGTATGCAGAAAGAGTTAACCTAGCAGCCTGGAGACTGCTATCCTTAAAAAACCCTGCTTGCAAGGTTGGACTTTGTCCGGCATCTGGAAACGTGGCTATCAGAGTGTCCCGTCACCAGTTAACAAATGAGAGTAACTCAATGTACCTAGCAAGTTGGTGCAAACAATACAGCTATGCCAAACTCCTGCTTTCTCTCTGGGAGGCTGGAATCCTGGTTTGTACTAGGCAGAGGGTACCTATGTGACCAGTCCCCAGTAAAAATCTCAGATACTAAGTCTCTAATGGACTCCCTGGACATAAACATTGCAAACATGATGTTGCATTTTCCTTCCACGGGGAAGAATACATTCAATGTAATCTCTCATGGAAGGGGGAGAACATAAGGAAGTCCAGACACAGATTCCTCCAGAGCCCACTTTTTTTTTTCCCTTATGACTCAGCTGTGTATCTTTCCTACATTGTTTTCATGAATCTTTCCCGTGAATACAATATGCTGATCTCTAAAAGTCTTTTAGCAAATACTCAGTGATAGGGATGATCTTAAAGACCCTAATATAGGTGGGGAAAGAAGGGAAAATAAAGGTGTTCTTCAAAGCTACAAAACTACAAACCTATTAGCATGGGGTGCTGGCATCACTCTATAACTTGTACTTGTTGCTCCAGAGCACCAACCTACTTGAAGTCCTCACGCACACAAGACTGTGGCTAAATCTTCATGCTTTAGCTTAGTCACTGCCTGAAGTCACTCTTCTCTGATTCCCCTTCAACTTTGTCTTTTGCCTCGCTAACTCTTTTTCTTCCTTCATGTTTCAGCTTAAACATCACCTCCTCCATAAAGCCTTCATTGACCCTCCCCTTCTTGTTGGATAGCCCCATTCTGCTCCCATAAACCCCTCTATATATCTCAATCACTGCCCTCACTATAATGTATCATAATCTGTTCATAGTCCATCACCCACAGCAAGGCATCAAATCCATAAGTGCAAAATTTGTGACTTGTCTGTCTTTGAATCCCAGCACTTTGCTCAATGCTCAAGATAAAATTGGAGCTAAATAAATGTTTTTTTTTAATCAATGTATATATGACTATCTAGCTCTTGTGGATTTGACTTTCATTTTCTTTTTCTCCTTCCATGCTGTTTTTCCAAGCACCTCTGGGCTAGATTTATGGCCCCAATTCCTAGGGCAAATTTCTGCAAATAAGACACAGGTTATATCAGTTAAAGGGTTTACTCTCTCTCTGCTTCTGACCTTTCTTCCAGCTATAGATAATTGAAAGTTGTTTGACACTTGTAAAAAAGTACACAACTCATAATATTGGCAGCTTAGTATTTTCCACAAAAAAGGACATCAAAGAGGGCATTGCATTTTCCTTCCGAGTGAAAAGAGCTAATGGACTGAAATGAGAATTTACGTATTAGTATAAGTTGAGCTGCTAAGAAAAAGAAGAACAAAGAGGAAGAGGAAAAGGAATGTGTTAATAACACATGGAACAGTAAAAATTCTGGTTATAATCTAGGAACTTTGGCAGCTTTACTTAGGATATAAGCAATCTTACTTTTCCTACCTATACTTGTCATACCTTGAGCAGCTTAAAAGTAGTAGTCTTTGCTTAAAAGTAGTAGTCTTTCCATATCTGTATTATGCAGGTTAGCTCAAGGAAATACTACTTTGAGATTAACATAAAGGATAAGCATGTAAAAAATAATATAGCTCATGTATTTTATTTCTGTAACATCATTTAAATTAAAAATAACTTCAGATTTATGGATTATGTTTATTTTAACAACACAGAGAGGTAATTACATTTAATCTTTCAGTTACATTCTCCATCCTTTAAGTATAAGCATTTAGAAAACTTTGAACAGCTGTATGCTGGAAAAAAAGGATCAGATCAGGTTGTAATAAAAAGTGCTCCAAAATAATCATTCAGAAAAATCACAGGAAATAAAATTGTCCTGATACTCCTTCAAGTATCTAATCACTAAGAGGAGCACAGAGATAACTGACAGGTGGATGTAGTCTGTGTGAATGTAGTGGTGGTAAGAGAAAAATGTTGAAAATCTCTACATGCGATGATCACTAAAACCCCTCATAACCTGAAAATATGTTATGATTATAAATATTGCTTCAATATGTTCATATAAAATCCCTTGGATAGTTTTAATCAATTTATAGCATTAAAATATATGTGTATAATTTGACAAAAATAGAGAATAGTTGAGAATCTAGCAAATATATACCAAAGACAAATACAGACCAAAGATATATATATCTTAAAAAGTTATTTATGAGGTTAAAACAACAGATGTAAGTTAACAAATATATTTAAAAATTAAAAAGAAATATATGCTCCTTTTTTTCCTATAAGATAGAGAAAGAAGGGCTTATGAAACTCGTGCCACAATTGGAGTTCAAATAAAGCATACTTCTTTAAACATCTAAGAATTTTAAAATCAGGAATGTATAAGAAAGACAAAAGACTTAGTATGTTTGTGATCATGGGTACATTTCAAAAAATATCATGCAAAAACCAGCGGTTGCCAACAAAAATGTTTAAAATAAAATGTACCACAATTAGTGTACATGAACAATTAGTAATTCATGCAGCCATAGGGTACACAGAAAGCTATATATACTTACCTAATGGTACGCTATCTAGATCTGTGTAAATAACAGCAAAAAGGAAACAAAAAGCAATACTCCAATCAAAACAGATCCAATGTTAAGAATTCCCACATAAAACAAGATTATGTACCATTTATAAAATGTGTAGAATAGATGCCATAAGAAAAACTTATAAATTTATTTTTAAGGCAGTTAGATATGCAAAGTAATGACATTTGGTTAATATTATCAATAATTTAAATAACCAGTTCAGAAACCTGGTTAATCTTCTTTATCTATAAAACCTAATTGCTTAATAAGGTTAAACAAGCCTTTTAAAATTGGTAATCATTTCTTGGAATGACAATAATTACATCTCCCAAAATATATACATGCAAATTAAAGAAGAAATAATTAATAAAAGCATAAGTAAATATAGCATCTATTCAAACTATAGGAGAAAGAGTTATAGCACAGCATACTCAAAGAACAAAGCTACCATGCAATTCCTTTAACAAAAATTTTGTCCCAATTACCTTGTAAAGCATGGCCTAGTAAAGCATCTAGCTCAGGGTTTAATTCTGCTTTCTCCTTCAACATATGGAATAAGAGCTGGTTTTGTGTGGCACTGGTTATTTCAGTTTGTTTAAGCCGACCTTCAAGTACTTTAATTTGAGCCTCTTTCTGAGCGGCCTGAAGACCCTAAAACAACACCAAAAATGTAAATAAAATTATCTTTAAGTCAAATAAAATAGAATCTACCACACAAAGATCTGCATTAAACAGCAAGTACACATCATATATGAATTTTGACATCAGATCTTGATTCACCTGTGTTCCTCCACTTAATGAGCTTGAAGAGCTTGAGCAAGTTACCTTATTTTCCTGATTCTTAGTTTCCTCATATATAGAATATAAATAATACCTACTTGAGAAGAATAAGTTAAGAGAACACAACATAAAGGATCTAGGCACAACCCTGACATGAGAAAAACAGTGAGTCAGTAATCATCATCACCTTCAACGTTTAGGGAGACCAATTTTTTTTTGATCTGTAAAGAATCAGTAATAAACCAAAGTTATGATACCAAATTTGTTTGCAACCTGTGACTTTTCTTTTAATTTGTCCTTCGTTAAAGTAAAAGAAGGAATATTTCTTCTTTAAGTTGTTTATCTGTCCTAATACACAAACACAATAGATGACAAACTAATAGAATTGATCTAAATATTGCTGACTTTTCTTAACTCTAAAAAACGGTAAAAGGAATACTTTCCAATTAAAAAGAATCGTCTTCCTCATTACAAAGGAACAGGTCACCGGAGAAAGATAAAGCTATAATGAATTAGTCAAAACTTACTTTTTTCAATCATAGTGCAGTCAGATCTTACCTTATTTATGCCCATTGAAAGGAAGTGATCTAGCAGGTATCGGGCTTCTGTAAGTGTGCAAGCATTAATGACTGCAGTGACATCCAGTGTTTCTCCTTCTTCCTACATCAAATCAGCACATGATGTGACATTACTTTTAGCTAACTATATTTAAACAGAAAGCAAAAGCCTGTTTCATGTATTTATTTGGTAGTACTGGCTAGCTAATGAGACTCCTCAGAATAGTGTGAAATATGATCCTTATCCTAAGAAACAGACTGTCTAGTTGAAAAGATAAGACACATTTGAGCTGTTAAGAGTTAAGTTTTACAAACAATGAATAATATCACAAAATCAGCAGAGAAATCTGGAGATTGGGCAGGGAATGGTACACATGCAAAACCTAAGAATCATATTAAACCAATAAATAAAAAATCCCTGCATATGAAAATTCAAAATGCTTTTAATAATAAAAAAAATACTTTTTGTTAAGCCATTAAACATTTTTTTTTAATTACAAACCTTTGCTTCTTCCATCTGCATGATGTTGGCTTGACAATCAGAAATACTGTCATTGATATAATCTATATTAGCAGTTAATGACTCCATCTCCTCATTGATGTTGACCACATTTTTATCTCCCTCTCCATTCTCTTTGATGATCTTTTCCCTTCTTTTTGAAAGTTTTTCTCGTCTTTTTGTGAGTTCTTCCCGTTGCTAATGAGAAAACAGGTTGGATTTTAAGAAATGATGTTCATACAAGACCTTTAGAACATTACATTAAGTAAAATAAGCGAGTCACAGAAAGACAAATATTTAAGGATGCCCCTTATATGAGGTATCTAAAATAGTCAAACTCATAGAAGCAGTAGGCAGAACGGTGATTGCCAGGGGCTGGGGACAGGGGTAAGTGGGGAGTTGTTCTTCAATGGATATAACCCAAAGGTCTGCTGTACAACATTGTGCCTATAGTAAGAATACTGTATTGTGCACTTAAAAATTTTGTTAAAATTGTATCCCTCCTGTTATGTTTTTACCGCTACTTTAAAAAGTGATGTTCATCTACTCATACACAATGCAATCAAAATTCACCAAAAGGAAACTTGGTGAGTATTAAATCTACCCAGGGAACACGTTTGAAAAACTAGAATTAACAGTCAGCTAAGGGAGAATATATCTACTTTCTATTTTCCACACCTTGAGTAGTCTATTCATATCAGCCTCCATATTGGAAATAGTCATTTTCTGCATGATGATATCTGTGACCCTGCGCTCAAGAAGTTGCCACTTCATGCGAGCTGCCTTGGAGGTAAACACTCGGCCAGTCAATCCTTTCCTCTGATATTTTTTCCTATAATCATATAAAAACAGACAAATATAATTACTTATGTGCTTATTTGATCATATACTAGTAAAAAATGATGTGCTGTTTTTCATTAAGCCCATCATCAGTAATAATGCCACAAACATGTCAGGAGAAAGAGAAGAATCGTGTTGACCTGGTTCCATTTGTTGTGGGCGTTGGTAAGGCCTGGACTCTTGCCACAGGAATTCTCATCTTCTGCTGGGCTCCTGCCCTTGATGCATCTGCCTCTACAGCAGCTGCACTGGAACCTATGTCCTGCACGGGGGGATCAGATGAGCTCAGCTTCCGAGTGACTTTCCCAGCCACTTTATCTGACATGGGCCTTACTTGTCGACGAAGAGCTGTAACCTGAAATAGGAACAGAGGCCAACTCATGTTCTTAGTCCATACATATACATTATTTATCTCAAAGCCAGAATATTTCCTCCAAATGGTCAACTTGCCTCTTCGGTTTTACGACGAAGAACCACTTCTTGGTTTCTTTTTTGGGCTTCCAGAAGTCTAAGTTGATGCTATAAAATAATATTGACTAAGTTAGAATAGAAAACTTAAAGACACAGCATTTCCTACTCCCACATTAACATATCTCCCCATTCCCACTGGGAACTATAAGAATCTGAGATAACAAAAACCTTGCATCCATTACTAGAGATATATTTTATTCCAAAAAAAACACAAATGCATATTGATATAGCTATCTGAAAAATATCTCTCTGAAAAATAAAATTATCTCTGTGACACATACTTTTATTTAACGAACACTCATAGAGGGCTTACTATATTCAAGTACTTTTCTAAGTACTTTACAATATTATCTCATTTTATTTTTGTTAGACATTTTGTTTTGCTGGCTGAGGCATGAACAGGAAGAAACACAGCTTAGAGTCTTGTCAACAGAGGCATCTTACAATATATATAGTAATTATAAACTGTTTTAAATATGGAGAGGACATATATTAATTGTATTGCATTTTATGATAACTTTAGAAATGTTATAATGTTAGGTTACCTAACATGTGAGTACTGGTTACCAATTTGTTTCTAGGTACTCTATATGATAAAGACAATTAATTATGAATTACTTTAAGCCATTTTATAGACCTCTAATTTGGAAAGAATTTTGTACTGAAAATAGATCCTAGTTCTGGTTCTGTCACTTATTCAACTCTGTGATCTTGGGCAAAGTTTAGAAATTGGACTTGATCACAGATATAACTTCTAGGACTTAAATTCTGTAATATAACAAATAACCCCTCATATTTTATACAGATCATTCATTCATGTTTATGCATGTTCCTATCTCATCAGATGAGAATCCTTAGAGAAAAGGATTCTATCTTATCACTACCATATCTTCATTGCCTGCAATAATGATTAACATAGATGCAAAGTAAATAAACCTTTTTAAATAAATAAACTACCAAAAATTAGAATTAATATATAGTTTAAAACTTGTTACTACATTAAATTTCTTCCTATTAAAAGTCAAATCTTAAGCTTATTCATATTTTTTGAATAGTATACAATGTACTTTTTTCTCTAATGAATCAAAGGTAAATGTGACAAGAAACAATTTAGAAGGAGGTTGATATGCATGAAAAGCAACAAATAAAGGAAAAAGGAGTCCAAATATTAGTCAGTCTCATATCTTTATAATACAGTGTTATATATCATATATACTTATATGTTACAAATACAACTCAAAAGTTCCATCGCAACAGATAATTGTTCAATAGTGATCTATCTCATATAACTTAGTAATAAATAAACAAGTAGCATACAATGTAAGGAAAATGTTCCTGTCATTCAAAAGTTTTCATTAAAAACTAAATAAATAGCCCAAAAGTGGAAATAATCCAAATGTCTGTCAATTGAGAAATAAATAAACAGATGTGCTCTATTCATACAGACATAAAAGCAATGAGCATGCATGAACTTTGAGAACAATATGCTAAATGAAAGAAGCCAGACACAAAAGGCTACATATTAAATGATTCCACTTATATAAAATGTCCAGAATAGACAAATATATACAGACAGAAAATAAATTAGTGGCTTCCAGAGGTTAGAAAGAAGAAAGAATGGTGAATGACTGCTAATGGGTATGGAACTTCTTTTTGGAGCAATAAAAATGTTCTGGAATTAAATAGTGGTAATTGTTGCACAATTTTATGAATATCCTGAAAACTTGAATTGTACAGTTTAAAAAGTAAATTTTGCAGAGGTTAATTATATCTCAATTTTTTAAAAACAGCAGATAAAAATAGACAATATGTTAAAAGAAGTTTCTATTTGATTTCAGTAAGAACATGGTATAAACAAGATCTAAAATGTGTAGGAATTAAAAGTAACTAAATTCACTGATTTTTAAAATACACTGATATGCTGGGGAAAAAAATTAAATATGAGAGGCATCTGGCTAAAATATCTACTTTTCTATCTCATTACTCTCTCCTTTCTGTCTCTTTAAAGTTTTCTCTTTACCACCCAGGGTGGATTTTTATTTTCTAAAACATGCTTTATGCTCATGTTTTCTCCAGGAATTATTTAGAAAAAGTTGAGCAAAAAAAAAGGAACAAAGTCTGAAACCTAACCAACAATGAAAAAAAGGAGGTAATGACCTCTTTTTTTTTTTTCAATTTCATTTTACATTCAATACTGTATTAATTTCAGGTGTACAACGTAGTGGTTAGACATTTATATCACTTACAAAGCGATCTCCCCAATAAGGATGACCTCTTCTTTTAGGAAAAAAAAATCATAAATGAAATAACGATATTGCCAAAAATTTGGAAAGAAGAAAAAACAAATCATATAACCTATAATCCTAACACAACTGCAGTTAGCATGTTGAGATATATCCTTCAAATTTGTCCCTCATTTTAATCAAGCATGTATATATGAAATGCTACTTTACCTTTAATGTTAAGTCATTAGACATTTTTCACTTTACTGTGCAATTTCCAAATCCTAATTTTTAATGGATAAATATTAACCTATTAAATGAGACGGGCTGTAATTTGTTAACCATTCCCCTTACTATCATGTTGGTTGTTTTTACCTTTTCTACTACTACAAATAACCCTAAAGTGAAGATTTTAACACAGCGATTTTTCTTATTTTGGATTATTTTCGTAGTCTTAGTTCATAGAAGTGAAATTCTTGAGTCACAGAATACAAAAATTTTTGTAGCTCTTAGTAAAGCCTCTCTCAGAGAAGCCCGGTTACTACCCCAGGAACATTTCTAAGAATCCGAGTGATGAAACTTTCTTTGGAACCAGCCTACTACCTCTATCTTTTAAACACTGCAAGTAGTTCCTTACTCTCCCTAGAGATAACAGGCTGTTCTTTGCCTTTTTCTTCCACCTCATCACCTAGGAAGTAAGTCTTCAATAAAATTTACAATACTATAGTGTTTTTCATAAACTTTTACATTTAATCACTATAATCCACATACTATAATAAACACCTTATTATAAAATTAATGCTTATTTATTACCCTTAGCCTGTCTTTAATAGTTATAGTTATCAGAAACTTTTCTCCCATTTATTAAACAATCTTGTTTAATGTCCCGTGTTTGTATACAACTGAGAGTTATAAAGTCCACTCACATCTCGTTTACGCTGATCTTTTTTCAATTGAGCAATTTCTCTATTTCTTCTAGACTCTGTCAATCTGGCTTTTTCTTGTTCTTCTTTCATTTGTTTCATTAGGCGAACCTAAAAAATTAGGTAAATACAGCTATTGGAATTACCCTATCAGAACAGTCATTAAATAAATCACATGTATAGAAGTCAGTTCTAGGAATATTTAACATGGAAATATGTTTTTTTGCTGCACATTTTAAATGGTCAATTCTTATTTTTGTGGGATTAATACAGTTCTATTTCTAATGCACTTCTAACATGTATATCAAACTGCTTAGTGCTTTATATTCAATATTCAGTTGTTCTATAACTTGAATGAATTCTTGGTACTGATTACCAGTGTCCTTGAACAAGTTATTTAATCTCTCTCAGCTTTGTTTTTCTCTACAAAATGGAGATAATAGTCTTATGGCATTGTACTATTATGAAAATTCAAAGAGTTATTACCAGTGCAGTGCCTGTAACAGTGCTCAGCATACAGTAAGTGCCTAATAATTAAAGCTGTTGTTGTTGTCATCAGCAAATATACAACATAATAACCTAAATCATATCCACATTTGCTTTTTTAAAGAAACAAAATTGATTTTCATACTAAATGTTAAGAATAATTGATTCTATAATGAAAGATTTAAAAAATCAAGATTCACATACTCCTTTTGGTCAAGGGAAGAAAATGTATTCTTTTCTACACATTGGAATGATAAACATCAAATTTAAGATAGTTATTACCTTTCAGGGAAAAAAAATATGATCCTGAAAGGATACATAAGAGGCTTTATGTACATCTGTAATATTTAATACCTTAAACTAGATAGTAGATATAGTGTTCCTTATGTAACTATCTATGCTTTTTCTGCATGCTTGAAAAAAGTTTAGACTTTTGTTAACCTTGTGCAAGAGTTTTAACAGGAGTAATATCCACTAAAGTCCGATAACCCCTGTTGATTACATAATTTTCAGCTACTCCGAAGAAAAGCTTTGATAATGAATGACTATAAGAAACAGCTTCTAATTGTCCAAAGGAAGCACATCATTTGTAAGATTGGGTTAATTTTTATTGAATATGGAAAGAACCACAATAATTTTTTTTTGTCCCAAATGACACGAGCATCTTCAAGATCATTCTTTAATGGAAAATATAATCAATACCTTTGTTTTTTTCATTTCCATCACATCCTGCTGCAATTTCTTCAATTGCTTTTCATATTGAGACTGATTTTTAAGCAACCTTGCATGTTCTTTTTGAGCTGTCTGAAGTCTCTGTAGTTCTTTATTCATGGCTTGGAGTTTCTTTTCATATTCTGACCTAACTTTTTTTGCCTTTTCTTCTGAGTAAGATTCCACTGAGCCTATATGATCAAAGGAGGTGAGGATATTTGTTATTTTTTTTGTGTGAGATACAGATTTTTATTTTGCAGATTACAACTCATGACCTTAAAGGAGAACTACCTCCCAAACACAAACCTCAGAAGGTCAGGGTGTCTTTGAATCACTTTCTCTTTTATTATCTACTCTAAACTTGTTAAACAATTATCAAAGTTTTTTTTTTTTAATTTAAAACACAGTTCTAGCATAAATCAAAACATTAAAACAATTTACCACAACTCAGGACAACATAATTAAATAGCCGAGGCAGGTACCAGAATAAAAGAACAAAATAATATTTAACATAATGACACAAATTCACATTTAACATGGCTTCTAATATAACTTCTACAGAAAGAAACAATAAAAATGCATTTTGACAATTTATTTTGAACTTAAATTTGAATTAAATAGAATTCTTACCTAAGTTTTGAAGCACCTGGTCTCTTTCGAGCTGAGTATCCCGAATTTTATGTTGCAGCATCATTAGCTTCTCTTCATACTGCTTTTTCAGTGTCTGCAGTCTTTTCTGGCTGTTTTCTAGCTCATCAATCAGCTTTTGCTTGATTGCAATTTCACAAGTAATATTTGCTAAGTCTGCTTGATAATTAGCTATTTATAAAAAAGAAAATGAAAATACTGGCATATTATAATTCTAGCTTTCAAGCAAAAATATGAAAGTCATCACCTATATATATCTAAGCATTCGCTTAGCAGCTAGAAAAAAAATCTTCTGGATAAACCATAAACTAAAAAAGATGAACAGGATAGTATTCACATTGATCAGGGACAACAGATACTATTTGTACTTAAATAAGAATGGAAATTACATGACAACTAAATACAATAAAGGAACAAACATGAGCCTTCAAGGGCATACATAGGTCAGCAGTTATAAAAGCTACTTCATCAAGATGAAATGGTGAATGTTAAGTTTTCCATCGTGTTTTAAACGAGTTCTCAAAATGAATTTTCATCCTTGTACTAAAGGGCAAGTACCTTTTTCATCTGATTCAGAATCTGATTCATCAGAGCTTTCACCCGCTTCAATATCATCTTCTTCTTCCTCCTCTTCTTCTTCCTCATCCTCATGATCACTTACTTCTTGACTTTCTTCCTAAAATGTGGTTTGTGACCATTAATAGTACAGTATTGGCAAAGCAAACTCATTACCTCATTAAGAAACACTGCTAGAGTACAAAGTACAAAAGCACAAACATTTCACTTTTCATCAGTTCAAAAATTTTAAGCTTATTACATAATAATTTTGTCTTAAATCAAAGAGTACTTCATCTCTCATAGTACTCTATCCCCCCTAAACACAATGCTTTCACAATGCACAAGAATGAGATTTACCAATATTTTATAGCTCACATTTCTAAACAAAGGAGGTCTTCAAAAAAACTATTTAAAATGGATTGATGAATGATAAATATTCCTCTTTTCTATATTGAAGTTATCAGCAACCAAGAACAAACTAATCCAGGGACTAAAATTTACAAGTTCATTCTTTCATACTTACCACTTCCAATTCATTGTTTTCTCTTTCTGAAATACCCTTTTCTTCTTTCTTCTCTTGGTCAGTATCTGTATTATCTTCTTTACCAGCCACACTTAAAAAAAAAAAAGAAAAGAGTATGGTATTAAAGTAGAGACAAGAATGATTCATATTTTTCTTTCGGATTTTTAAAAATCATCAATTATTTGGGAAAACAAATAGAAGAGTCGACTATCTGAGCAAAGTTATCACGTCTGATGCTTCAGTGGAAAATAGAAATTGCTATTCAACTAACAGTATAGTGATTTATATTATTGGAGGAAAACTTATTTTCCAGAAACACTGAGGAATAGATTATACCCTGGAGCATGAGACCTGATAAGACAGCTAAGAACTAGTCACAGTAATAGCCAATTAACTAGAATGTAGGCAATTTAAAATCCAAAAAAATCACAACAAATATTTTTGTTTTCTCATCTAAATATATAAAACTTTCCTCATCTAAAAACAAAGATATAGAAACAACATTTTTATTGCTATCTTAATACATTTAAAAATAAGTTTGACGATCCAGGACAAATCTGCCCACAGTAAATGTGCCTACACTGGCTGCATCCAACAGTGTTCAGGTGTTCTCTGGTAATTACACAGGCTCTTTCTTCCTAGGCCATATCTACAGCTAAGTCTGTTTCTCAAAATGTTCTCACAGAAATGGGTCTTTGTACACCAAAACTGTCTGAAGTTCAGCCTGTCCTGACCTGTGATTGAACAGGAATTCCAGGGTCTGCCACAAGATTCTCCATACAAATAGAAGCTTCCTCTTCAGTAATGTAATACTAACAGCCCTGACTGCACACTGATGTCAATGGGTATAACTAAACTAATTCAGACTTGGTGGCACTGAGAAGAAGACAGAAGAATCTATAGTGGCAAAGATTTGCACACTTAAATCACTTTGGATCTTTTAGGGATTTAGTAGCCATAACCAACCATGTTCAAAAGTTATACCTCTATTTTCCAGACTCATACATTTAATCAGCTAAGTAATATTAAGAAAGTGAACTTTAAATGAATCTACATGTAACAGGTTTCTTCTTGTTCTATAGTAACATTTTTTTAATTATTAAGAATAAAAGAATACTCTGATAAGGTAATAGTCTCTAAATAAAATTCCCCCTAGACCCAGCTTAAAAACTTTATCAGAATAACTTTATAACATCTATCACTTCTTTCAGATATTTTGCTACATTAAATAATTTCCCTAATACATGGACTTATTTTTAATTTCAGGCTAAAATTTTAATTTTACTTAGGCTCTGTTATTATTAAACTCTAATGTTTAACTCTAGGTCTCAATTCTCATGAATATTTTTTTTACTCAGAACAAGATGAATTATAAATACTTTTCCTTTACACACACTTTTCAGAGTTCTTAATTTATATTTCTTTATGGATTGTTTCTTTAATTTCTGTCTTCCCCACTAGTCTGTAAGCCTCACGAGGGCAGAGATCATGTGTGTTTGGCTCAGCGTTATATCACCAGCATTCAGAGGACGTACATGATAAATGTGCAGTAACTATTTGTTAAATATATCAATCCCTATGACTGCACATGAGCACCTCTGTTTGGCACCTCTGCTGATGTGACTCGCTCACTAACTAACTATATTAGAGTTTAATTGCACCTATTGAAAGATACGTAAAGATGCATAGAAGACAGCATATCTCTAGAGTGAGAAGGAACTACTAGTAGGAATATCAATAAAATAATCTTAACCGGAAAGGAATTAAGTAAATAACAGGGTTCCATGAATGTTGTTAAATCATTTAATCAGAGAAAAATGCTGAGCATACTGACCACCTCTCTTACATTACTTTTACTATAGTAGCACTGGTAATTTTACACCATCACGCAGTTCAAACTGGAATCTAGAAAGACATTCCCCTTCTTCTAATCATCCCATTGAACGGCCAGTACCATTTACTCAAACAGAGCTATACTTGAGATTTAGGACTAAGATTAAAGGCTAGGAAAGGAGAACTTATTAGGAAAGATACCTCTCACCAGCATTCCCTAGCCCCTCCCCTATTCAGTCTCCCTTCCTCACTTGCAACTGTTGCAGCATACAATTTTTTGTTACTGTTGTTGGTTCCTTCATTACTTCCAGTTCTAACCTCAATTCCCTTTTACTCAGGTTTATAGCCATATAACCACTTTATTCCAAACACTTGACCCAACACACCCTCTTACTCCCTCCAGCATCCAGCTTAACAGATGTTACTTTTCACTTCATATTAACTCATATATTGTAGCTATTTATGCCAATTCTGATGAAGAAAAATTAACAGTTGTAACTTTACATTGTTAATTTACCTTTAAAAATCACTAATTTTTAAGCTTTTAAAATACAAGTTGATACTATATCATTATTGTATCTCAAATACTAAAGTTTTCAGTAAACTGAGGCACACTGATACCTACAATAACTACCTAAACAGCAATGAAAGATTTACATAGAATCAGAATCTTGGAGCTGGAACACCAGTGATCACATGGTTTAACCCCTTTAACAGGTGACAACAAATATCAACATTTTTGTTGACAACCAAAAAAGAAACTGTGGCCTGAGGAAGTTAATCCACTCAAGGGAATTAAAACCAGATGTTGTGGCTCCCAGGCCACTATTCCAGAATCATGCACTCAAAGTTCAGTCCACATACAGGAAAGCATCTGCGTCATCCAGGAGCCTTTTAGATATAAACAATCTCAGGCTCCACCTCAGTCCTACTGAATCAGAATCTTCATTTTATCAAACTCCCCAGGTGATTTGCAAACCCATTCACGTTTGAGAAACCGACCTGGATCATCAAACTGTTCTGCTTTTTGCTATCCTTCAGGGATGATGTAAAAATTGGATACAAACTATCCACTGAGAACATTTAAAAGACCTGACTATTTTATAGTGGGAAAATGCTTTCACACACTACTTTAATTTATTTACCTTATTTTGACCTTTCAAACTAAAAGAAATTTCACATTTTAAGCTCTTAATTTAATTCCAATGATAAACATAATATCTTAAATATATACTAATTAGATGAGTTTTATTGTGACTTTTTGACAATTCAAATTACATTATAATTATAGAACATTTTAAATAAGATACGGAATTGTATAATAGAATTATAGAAACTTTAGAATACTATATAATATATATGCTATTATTATAAAACGTAAATTACTAAATAATTTCAAGAAGTTATAATTTTTAAGCTTTCATATTTAAAGTAAGATATCATTTAACTAATTGTTGCATAGTAAACATCCTCAAAAGGCTTACTTTAAGAAAGAGATGAAATTTCTAAAGTAGGGCTTCTAAAATACTTAAATATTATTAAAATCAGTTTTATTTTCTTAATCATTTTGACTATATAATCTGAAAATTTATTTAGAAAAGTCTATAAAGAGAAGTTCTGATAAGTTAAAAAAAAAAAACTAATTAATCCTGGTTGAAATAACCATAATTTTCAATAAGTAAAATGTAAATGTTTATCATAGAGAGAAATGCTTCTAAATTTTGCTCAAATATCAAATGGAAAAAGAGATATCTTGTTTTTGATTTCAAAATACATTTTGAAAGCAACACTTGTTTTGCTAATTCAACCTTAAGAATGCTTTGTAAATCTTATCTGAAGTAAGGCCACAGTTTCATTTTGTTTTGTTGCCATTTTAATGTTTTTTTCCAACAAAGATTAGACTAAATAAGGAAGAGAAGAAAAAGAGCCCACCCATGACATGGGCTGCTATTTCCACCCAACTAATAATTTCCAATCTGCTCACAAGTTTCTGAAAGATACATTCTGAAAGTCAAATGGTGGGTTTTGGGGGTAATTTTTGGCATAAAAAAGTTAAGTCACCTTCATAATTATGATAGTTTACTCTGCAATCTCACGAATTGCCTGAATTTTAATTTATGTAACTAGGTTTTTATTCTTAAAAAGTATTTTTTAAAAATATAGTGTTTTTGTTAATTTTACAAAATCATTATTACTTTTACGAGCACCAAGCTAATCTAGTCTGAAACAATCTATAATTCTATAACATATTTTCTTTTGAATGGCAACTGAGTATTTAAATGACATTTTAATAAAAAAAAAACCTGGGAAATATTCCAACCTTCTTTCTTCTCGACTGCTTTCCTCAAGTTTCTGTAGCCTTCAAAATCACGAGGCACAGTATTGGAAGGCCAAGCCAATGAAGGACAAACCAGACAGTAAAAAGCGAGAGTGATAAGAAGGTAAAAATGATACATGAGCTAGAAGACTTTAAAATAAATTTTAAAAGATATTATCAAAGGACAATACACAGTAAAAAGGCAATACATTTTGTATGAATAAAAAGTAAGTAGAAAAACAAGCAGTATTATATCTAAGAAGACTATATAGACTATCAGTTGAAATTATTTAGCAATAAAATATAAAGTCTCAATTTATATAAATAGTAGAAATGTTTGAATGCCACTGCTTTTTTAAATTTAAAATGGATCAATTTTCTTAGCTTCCCCAAAAGGCACACTTTTAGTGACACCCTATGCCTTTTAAACCTTTGCAAAAAAACCTTTTTATGGCATCATTAAAAGACCTTCAAAAAGTAATGCCTTTATACCATAATATGAAAATACCATTAATAGTACATACTAGGATACTACTTTTAAAACTTGTTTTCTATTTTAATATACTATATCTGAACATTACTAATCTAAAAAAAATCCTATTTCAAAATTATACATGAAATGTATTATGATCAAATGAATATGGTTATGATATCAGTAAAATGTAATTTTATTAATTGAAAATTAAAATCTCATAATATCACCATACTAGTTATTAAAACTACCTACCAAAAGGACATCTAAGGCAAAGGTGGCAATAAAATGAGCAATGTAGTACTTTCCATTAGTAAGATTATTTTTCAGTCTGAAAAGTATTTTAAAAACTATCAATATGTACTTAAAGACTGAAATATAACTTAAAGAATACCAAATATGCAGAATTGGGCATCTGTACTCAATGGAATGTACTGAATACCAATACTTGTCATGTAGACAAAAAGATAGATGTGCTAGGCTCTGAATAAGCATATAGCAATCTTGAGACAGCCCCTTCTGCCCAGAATTTCAAAAATATTTATCAGAATAATCAATATTTTAAAATGAGAGTGAGGCTGAGGTAAGGAATTATTTTATCAAGCCAGTTCTCATTTTAATTTTATAACATGTATGCTCACATATGATTTTTGTCTGTTGGCTGTGATTATTTTTTTTCACAATCAACTTTTACTTGTACTGCTATTACAAGAAGAGACTAGCAATCTTTTTGAAAAAAAAAAAAAGTCTACAGAGTGGTATTTACCAGGGATCGAAACATCTAGTCTTATGGCTAAGAAGAAGGAAAGCAAAGCCATTGCCTAAGAAATCTGTGTTCCTAGATTTCAGTTTGACAGCACTAAATACAAATATAATGCAGTCTGATGAATGAGTGAAATTTTTTATAATGCAAGTCATTTAAAGCTAGATATCCAAAAATATGGGATTAATGTGTGAATAGTAAATTTTCTTTATCCATATTCACGCAAAAATATTTCTAATCTTGGCATCTACTGACGATAATGAACTACAATGGCTTGGAAGATATGGTTCATTGTCAAAAAGCCCACATTTCCTACTTTGAATATGAAGAATTTTTGTTTACCTTACACAAAAGAGTCATATTGAAATGTATGGATGATGTGAGCTAATTGAAAGATAAACTTTAGATGCTTTTCCAAGTGATTTTTTAAAAATCATTGCAATCCATAGTTCAAAAAGATAGTAGAAGGGCAGAGAAATAAACTAATAATCTGACACTTCTCTATAATTTAAAGGAGTTCAGTTTTTATTTCATTTAGTACAATGCTTCTTCTACAGGACAGGGGAGGGGACAGAGAAGCAGGCATAAACCTCGTTACCCATTCTAACATTTTCAGGGGTCCACATCCCTAGAGCCGTGGACTGGTACTGGTCTGTGACCAGTTAGGAACTAGAACACACAGCAGGAGGTGAGCAGCAGGCAAGCAAGGGAAGCTTCATCTGTATTTGGAGTCGCTTCCCAGCGCTAGCATCACCACCTCAGCCCCACCTCAGGTCATCAGGCATTAGATTCTCATAGGAGCACTGCACTGGTCCCTGGTGCCAAAAAGGTTGGGGACCACTGATTTATGTAACTGAAAAACAGGCAATATAGTCTATTCAATTATTCTCCCTTATTTTCTTGCTATCTACATCTATGGATTATTTTACAGATCAACAGAAAGGTAGAAGAGTCGACCTTGAAACCAAGGCATATTAGCTGCTGGTTGCAGTTTTGATAAAGACTTAGAGGCAGAAGCAGGTGAAACTTTAAACAAGACTTATGACATCTTCCTTGAACACAAATACCACTCTGACATAAAAAGTTACCTATCACTGTTCTTCCTACCAATACTTGGAATGTCAGAGGCCTCATAGCCACTAAAACCAAAAACTAACAATAGAAAAAGTAAATTAAAAGACATGGAGCTTCGAAAAAGTTTGTGGATTTAGTGAGAAGGAAAGAAAGCAGCTATGAGAATCAGAACAGCTTAGGAAAGCTGAACCCAAAGGTCAAGCACCAGACAGGTTTTGGAAACTCTCAGCCAGAAAGGGGTTAAAAATCTATCCTACATTAGTTGACTTTTTTTTTTTTTTATGAGGTTGCTGCTCATAATTTTAGTATTTGGATTAATGCTTCCTCTTTCAAAATTAAAAACACAGAAAAGAAGTTTATTGGTTACAAGTCATTTCCACCAGCATGAATTCCTTTAGTCAGATGACTTTGCTCCCAAGTTTGAATTGAAGGAGATAAGAGAAGAAAGTAGATGCTTTTGAAATAGGGAATACTTTGGAGTAGGGTAGAATTACATGTGTAAGGGAGGAATGGACCAAAGCAGCATGGGGACACAGGAGTCAGTAGGTGGGAATAATAAAGAATGACTGAGGCAGAAATTCACATTTTCTTCTCCAAAGGTTGGCTACACTGATGAAAAAGAAAGAAAGTTTCTTTCCCTCTGTTTTTGCTTTTTCCTACTCCCTTTTGGATTGCTCTTACCACACTATAAAATGTGTAAAAATCATTTTATGTGAGTGAATTAGGAAGCCAGGATGCTATGCATTTATAACACTTTCTAGAGAAAAATTAGTCCAAGTTCCATATAAATTTTAATTGAACTTACTGTATATGTAAGGTTGAGGCAGAACTCAAATTTTGCAATGCCTGCTCTGATAAGTAAAATAAATGCATATGAGGCATGTGACACAACTCAACCAGAATCAATATACCTGAATAAGAACTAGAGCCCCAAAAATTTCCTGTGGAAGACTAATCACTAACTTCAGTGAAGCTGCTGTCTAAACACTCTGGAATTCTTTGTATATTAGTTATTACAACCTTTAGCAGCAAACCTTTTAGTTAAAATGAGAATTTACCTACATTTTTAAAATAGGAATTTATATTACATACTGCTAAAAGTTGTTGGAACCTACAGTGAAAAGTTGTTGACGAACAAAATTCTTTATTGAACTGAGTAAAATAGTATTAGTTTTCATTTTTTAATCCACAACAGTGTTTGAAAAGTATAATAAGAAAAATTCTATTGAATTTTACAAATTTATATATGCAGTAATATAAATTTACTAACTGGTTCTAACGGCTTTTACAGTTATCGAGTTTATATTACATAAGATAATTTTTCTAGGTTCACACTACATTATATAGGGGTTTGTTTTACAAAGACATGCTATAGCATACGTGAAAATGCTTTATAAAGCATTTTTAAACCATCATATAGGAGTTATTAATTTTTAGAAAGTATTAATTTGTTTTTCTCATTCTAAGCTATCTTCCACTTTTTTCACAGATGATTAAAGTAACATCTCTCAATTTAACTTAACTGGCTTGTTTTTTTTCTGAGAAATTACTTAAAACTCAGATCACTTTTTATAAGGAAATAACTTAATTTTCTCACTTGGATTTTTATGTTTAAATCCAGTTGTTTTCTGAGTTCTTCTTAGTATTAAATATGCTATTATTTTATCTTAATTATTACATCCTCCAGAATCACTGAAATGTCATTCTTTTTACTTTGAAATAACTATCTTATTTAGTTTTTTACCTTAAAATAATTATATTTCATAATAAATCAGCAGAGACAAATCTTACTAATAAATTTTTTTTTTCTTTTAATGCCATGTTAGTGAAAATGCTTACAACCCTGTATTGTCACAAACATAACCTGCATCAGTAGTATTATTATGGGGTACCTAGGATCACTATAAAGATGTCAAAACAGTCTAGGTTCCTAATGGGATCTCTATCTTTTTTCATTATTAATATTCGACAGGTGAATAAACTCACATCTCTAAATTTAACTCAAAGGAAAGAGCAGAATCAGCTCATAACCTTGAGAAATATATCCTTGATTATAATTATTATTCATGGATACAAACTTAAACTTTTAAAAATAAATAACATTTGACTTTTGACAAACTACAGAATTAGCTTTTACAAGCAAATGATAAGCCACGTGCAAAAGTCTCATTTTCATTCAAGCAGTATATTGGGTCACACTAGTTTCAATAATTCTATGATCATTATTTCAGTTTTAACAGCCCTAAGAGCAAATCATTATATATTTCTGAAAGCATCCATAATCAGCCACCCATGAAAAACACCTAAGACATTAGTATCTTAAGAATGCAATTTCAATTGCAATGCTTCCTAACCATACATGTGTAATTCCTTGTTTTAATTATTTTATCAATTCTTTTTTAACTTAAGGACACAGAGCAGAAAGAATATAAAAAATTTTACATCCAATAACTTTGACCAACTGATTTTTTTAGGAAAAAATGCCTGGTTGCCTAAATACATTTCTAAATGAACAAAACAGGTAGACTAAATGTCAATAATAATTCTACAAAGTGCACCCCTGCAATAAACCATTCGACAAATAAGATTGCTCTGCATCTTTTGAATATCTAGCCAAAAATGCTTAAAATTAATTTGATTGGCAAATTAAAAATATATTTTTAGTTATTTGACTGTACTATAGAATCAATATATAAATATTTAAATAATTTATGAGTGTTTAACCACTCACACATTACAAGTGGTCAAATTTTTATTTTCTTCCTCTTCTTTTCACCCTGTTGATTTCAGGAGGGGATATTATCCAGAGGCCAGGAAAAGAAAGCCTAGAACAGTGGTGAAAAGCTGAGTAATTCCTTGTTAGAAGATTCAGAAAGCCTGAAATAATAAATAACTTTTACATAATCAAATTAGAAGCCTTGCAAAAAATACTTACGAGGCCAAATGATATTAAATGACAGTCTGATGGATTAGTTTAGCCTTTAGTTAAACTAATCTAGACATGAATTAGAATTTATCCATGAGACTATTTAATTGCATTAGAAGATGGAAAAAAAATGAAAACATTGAGTTGTAATGGTACAGCAAGCTTTGCAGAAAAGATGAATGGAATGCAGAAGCAGGTATTTGAAGAAATAATAAAATAGTTTCTAATTTTAATTTTACCTTGTCATAGTCTAAATAAAATTCCTTACCATATTATAATTAAACTTATTATTTTACATACAAGCAGAAATAAACCATTAAAAGCATAATTGTAATCGTCAGGTAATTTAAATGACATTGCATTTACTAATATACTTATCAGACTATGTATATTCATTGTAATCACAAATTAAAATATCCTAAAAAGAAAATAGAGATTCATTTAGCAGTGATTTTATAACACTACCTTTTTTTCTTCTTCTTTTCTTTCCTTTTCAGCTTCTCTAAGTCTTTCTTCGCTAGATCTATAATTTCAATGGTCTCTTTGTCTGAAGATAGTACAGTAGGAGAGAAAGATGATGATCCACTGAAATACGGTGATCTTGCTGTGGCTCTCGTCAAGTTTTTTCGAAGGTTCTCATTCACTGCTTCACTTTCTAATAATTTTGCCCTAGTAAAATAAAAATATATTTAAATAGAAAATATTTTTTATTGTGGCAAAAGAAAAAAAAAACATAAAATTTGCCACCCTAACCAGTCTAAGAGTATGGCTCTACAGCACTAAGCACACTGACACTGTTGTTGGAACCACTGACATCATCTATCTCCAGAACTCTTTCATCTTCTCTAACTGAAACTCTGTAGGCAATAAATACTAACTCCTTATTCCCCTCTCCTCCCAACCCCTAGCAGCCACCATTCTACCTTTGTCTCTGCAAAGTTGAACACTCTAGGTATAAACAGGCTTTTTAAACGATTTGTTTTGCATGCTAAAAAGTTTTCCAAAATGTATTTCAGCATTGCTACAAGGAAGGTTTTGGTGTTTTTTGTTTTTTGTTTTCAAATAAATGTGTTCACAAACATTAATGTTTAGGATATTTCTTAATTACCTAAATAAATAATTACAAATTTGAAATCACATTCTTAGTGCGCAAAAGTGCCAATAATAATTAGATTACTTGCATTCTGGCCGCTAGGCACTAGTTATCCTTTCTTTGTAAAGCCATCATTTAAACTTAAAATGTAGAAGCAGCATGGTTCCCTTCCTTTTAGTTCCTCATTCATCATACTATAGTAGCATTTCCAAGTCTTTGCAAGAAACAGTTAGTCAAACTTGCCCCTCACTGTCTGAGAGACATTTGGCTCCTGAACATGGCATGGGAAAAGATGATATCTCCAAGGAAACCTGAGTTTGATCATTGAAAACATTCTTTTGATTGCTCAAGCAGCCTTAATGATGACAGGAGAATAATGTATGTACTGACAGTAATATGCAAAAACAGAATGATGAGATCCTAAAAGAGGTGGAGACTTGAGGCAGAAACAGATTTAGAGAGTCCTCTAGGCCAGACTCTTTATTTCTGTTCAATTTGGCACAAGGGTGACTGAGACAGGTCCATAGTGAGAAATACTACCTACCTCTTTTGCCATAGGTTCCAATATTTCAGAGGAACATGCTAGATTATTCGCAATCACTAGCCTCTAGAAGATATAGTCAGATCTGTGTTTTTTCATTGCCTACCAAAACTATTCATGACAAAGCTGAAATCAACTAGAGACAGAGTGTACATAAATCAGTGAATATATATTTCAAGTTGGTGTCCTACATATTCTTTAATGAAATTCTTTTATTATATATCTGGTGTCATATGTGAGCAGAACAACAATTATAGTATATTTAAATAGTTACATTGTTGTCTACAAACTTCTAGGTTAAATGACTTCAAATGAATTTTTAAAAAATAATGACTATAATGCTATCATTTTTTTGATCAAGAGGGCAACCTAAGTATAAAAACTCAGCTTAACTATAAAGTCAATCTTTATATTTTTCTATATTTTCAATATATACCACAAAGCCTGGGTACATAATAATGATCATTCAGCATAAACGGAAATATAATAAATTAATTATGAATAATGACTTTTTAATCGGCTCGTTTATGTAATTATCAAACAATTTGTTTTTTCATTACCCAATTTTAAAGGTTTGCATTTGATAGGGGTATATTCAATGCTTCTTCAATCCTAATGCTGATAAGGGCTAAAACTTCTAGGGCTCACCTCTATAAATCCCATGCTCCATTACCAGAACCCACTTTTTATATGGGCTATAGAGATAATATCTCTTTTTCTCTCTTCCCCTCTTTTTTCCCACTTACCCACCCACCCACTTGTTTCGGCCTGTATTTCATTTAATAGAAGGCCAAGCAGTGAGGCATTAAAGGAAATTTAATAGAGACTTCCTTGGGAAGAAGCAGACTAAGGGCTTGCATCTCAGCTCTGTCACTCACTGGATCATGGGCCATTAGTCTCTAAAAGCCTCTACTGTTTCTCTGTCAAAGATGAAAAATATATACTTCCCTAAAATTGTTATGGGGGTGAACGAGACAATGAATTTAAAACAATAATAAATATTCTTATCAAAAAGTACCTAAAAATATAATTATTTAACATAGGAGATTAGTTAAATTAATTACAAATACAAGATAGTACTACATGGTGCCAGGCAAAAATCATGTTAGAAAAATATGTAATAACATTAAAAATGCTCATTATATCTTGTCCCATTTCAAAGAATAGATAGCAAAACAATATATGCACCCCAATGTCAATATTGCTAAAGTATGAACTGAAAAAATATTAAAGAGATATATCAATGTGTTAATATCAGTTCCAGGAATGATGGGAATATGAAGAATTTTAATTACTTTATTTTTTCCTATATTTTCAAAAATTTCTACAAAAATTTAATGTCCCAAATAAAAACTAATGAGTGACAATTATTATTTCACAAAAAATAATATAACATAAATTTATTAAAAGATAATTAGTATTATTTTACAATAGAATGATAAGACTTAACATATAAACATTCCCAAGTGGCAATACATTGACAGAAATTTGCATTAAGTTTAAGAAGCTATGAATAAAATGCCTTCCTAAAATAAAGTTTTGATAGAAATATTGATTGCAGTAGAATTTAGTAGATAAAAATAGAATGTGAGTACTTGGACTTAAGTGATAATAACGTGTTAGATCTTTATAGTACTTTTTAATTTAAGAGCTTTTACATCCTGTGCTTTCATTTGAGCCCATAACAACTTCTTAAGATTAGCAGGTATTACCTCATTCTGACAAATGAATAAATGAAAGCTCTGAGACATTACTTACTTGCCCAAGGTCACACACTTATTAATAAATAGAAGCTTAAATTTCAATCCAGGTAATCCAATTTAAATTCAAAGCTCATTTATGCTTATGCCACATGTAAATTATTTCATATTGTGAAATTACTGTGCTAGCATTCTAGACTGCTTCTCAGAAGTAAAACATACCTAATTAAAGAACTATGAAAGAAAAGCTGGGAATGATGAAGTTATTAATTTACACCAAGAAAGATATGATCACTGATTGAACTCAGGGCCTGAATCATTGCCATTCTCTAAGTGGTTTAAAGAATGGTTTTAATTCATGAAATTTGTGAAGAAAGATACTAAATGCTGCGTTTAGTCATGAGGAAGAGTGGAAATCATTCAGTTTTCCAGGAAATAAAAACACTAGCAAAGCTACTTGTCCAATGGTGAGGTCAAGCTTAGATAAGGCCTTAGAACTGGGTGGAAAAGAGAAAACGGAGCACAGTAACCAGAGCATAAAACCAGCTTTAACAACTGACCAGTGCCAAGGAAATGAAAAAGAAGCAGGCTAGGAGAAAGAAGAAAATCGTCATAAACTAAAAGACAGGTATCAGGTGTGTCTCAAGGAATGGTAAAGATGGGGTCTATAGAGTAAAGAAGGACAAGTTTTTGACAGTAAGCAGGAAAGAGCACTGCCAACAAAGGATAAAAATGCAAGTTCAGGTTGGCTGCTGACCAGAACCAGAATCCAATGCTCCAAAGGTCTCTTCCAAAAAGGTAAAGCTTGGAACTATATACACAGAATAAAAGTAACAGTTATTAGAGTAACTCTATCAACTGCCATATCACATGTTTTCTTTGTGTGTGTGTGTGTGTGTACTTTCTGAAACACTTAAGGGATCCAGTGTGTCTTGTAGAGGCAGAAACAGTGGAAAGATCACTGGTCTCTACTTGGGAATCTCTAGAATAGCCAGAGGAAGAGAGAGGAAAAGAGAACACAAATATAAGATGGAGAAGTGTTAGGGTAGCTGTGAAAGATGATCTCCCACTTGGATATTTTCTGCAAATGGGTAGCAGAAATGAGATCTGAGCTACTTAGATGCTCCCTACGGAGCTGACTTGTAGTTCTACTTTAAAAGAAAGTAGCTGAGACATCAGGGCAAACCATGGGACCTAAAAATATTTTAGAAATGCTTAGTGGACTTGACCTTCCCTCCAACCCGTTTGCCCTGTCCAGGCTTAGTGGTCCCTTCTACATTCCCATACTGGGTGATGGCATTCGTTGTACCAATTTCCATCATTCCATTTACATGAGTCTATTTATATAAGTTGCCCCACCTTGACTGTGAACTCTTTGTTTATGTCACACTTTCTCAGCCCATGGCATAGTTCTTGGCGTATAGTAAGCATTTGCTGTATGTGTATGAAATGTGGGTAATGAATGAGCCTCTGCATGTACCAAAGAGGCAGGCAAATTGGTAGGGGTGCTGGAGGAGTAGAAGAAACAGAAGTAATGGGAGAGTTGAAAAATTAGAGACAACTTATTGATGTCAACCATTCCCAAATGGCAAGAAAAGAGATACAGAAAGGTAAGGTACCAAAGGGAACCATCAGCATCAGTTATGCCTGTCCTGTATCTCCCTGAGGGGTATAACAACAAGAGTAAGTGGATAAAATGGGAAAATAATATGAGAAGTGAGGAAAGGGAAGTTATACATAATCTGACATTAAGGAAAGTACCTATTCCCTTAAAATTAACCTGACCAAAAGGCTGAAATATCACCATAGTCACTAAATAATAAACCCAATAAACAGCAATATTACTATACTGCAAAACCCAAAACATGCATTTTATATTAGAGAACATGAACTGTACCTGAGATCTTCAATTTCTTTAATATAACTGTGAATCATATTACTAATCTCCTCATTCCCTTCACCTACAAGGTAAAACATGAAATTAAGAATGTTTCTTAAATTTAAACTTCAACAAAATAGAATGGTAGAATAATCAAAGTTATGAAAACAAAACAATAATGCCAAACACAATTCACACAGCAAATTTCCTACCCTTAATTACTTGAGCAGATAATACAATAATATGACAAAGGACACGTTTTATTTCTGTAAGAATGGATTATTTATAAATTAAGCATTTAGCTTAAAATCACAGAATGCATACACAGATTGACATTCCTACTTCAGATATTCCAGGTAATTAATGAACATGATAAATATTTCTGCCCTCCAGAAGTTAATCACTCCCTCACCCCACCCTACATGCTTACCTGCTCTGGCAAGAACCTGGTTGGCCTGATCGCTAACCAGCTGTGTGATTCTGGTCCTCAACGCATCAACTGTCTCTTGCATGGCTTTAATTCTTACACGCAGGTTATTATTTTCAGTCTGTAGCATAGCATTCTCATGAAACATGTCATTGATGCTTTCAACACCTTCCTCATCAATTATTCTTTTACCCTAGAAAAGGAAGATATTTCCCTGGTGTTTGAGGAGCCTTGAATACACAAGAGATTTGTTTAAGAATACTACAGGACCACGCAATTCTACAGGCAAGAGCCCTTTTTTTTTTTTAACAGCCTTAAGGCAAAAGAGATCCTTTTCCCTCACTACATACATCCCTTTGTGGTACATTTGTCACTAAAGTCATTGATTGGGTAGGAAACAGGAGGTTGGTCAGGTTGATAGACTAAGGATTAGTACAGGCTATGCACAAGGAAAACTAGAGAATTCTGCCTACAAAAGGGAAAAGGCCATTCTCATAACAGATAAGCTATTCCAGAGTTATACATTGCAAGATATCACAAAAAGGCATCATTGTGTTCAAAAGAGTATCACAAAACAAACTCCAACCCATTAGCTTACTGTTTTGTACTCCATAAGCTCCATCTGAAGTCGTGTGATCTCACTGCGAAGTGCATTGATTTGCTGACTAGCTCTGTCCTGATTGACCATCACCTTGTTCTTGATATTTCTAGCTCGATTGGCATATTTCAGGGTATTTAAAGTTTCCATAAAATCTCTGTCTGAAGGGCTGACACATGCTATCATGATGGTTTGGCTGAAAAGTACAAAGAATAATTAGGTTTACAGATAAGATCAAATAAAACAGTGAAGTCATCATTTTAAAATTCTTGCCCTTTGAATAACATCTTCTCTTCAAGATACCAAAACATCAATATTACTAACTTAAAAATAAAATCAAATTTAAAAGTTCCCATGCTGTAAGACTATCTTAAAAAAAAAGACTTTGTTTACACAGGAAAAATTTATATTATCCTATTCAGACCCATAATATCTTGAAAAAAGTACAAGTACATAAATTCCTCACTCCTTTACAAAAACTCTTGAGGCAATGTACATAGAATAATTCTAAAATTTAATCTACCTATAATATGACAAATTCAAATTCAAAAATAATTTCTTTCATTATCTACTTAATATTTCAGAATTTTTCTGGTTTTTATTTAATCACTTGAATCCTGATTTTTATTGTCAGCAAAAAATTCTGCACAAAATCCTACCACCTGAACAAGAAGACTACTTACTATATCCATGTGTTTTATAATAAAAAAACCATCATTTGTGATCAAGTGGTCAAAGTTCCAGGATTTCTGGCCAGATTACACACACAAAAAAATGAGAAACATTACTTTATAGTGATAATAAATTGTTTTATCAACCAAAGAAGAGGATAGTGAAAAGCTTAGTATGTCCTAGTTATTCTGTCTGTCAATAAAACAGACAAGGAAATTCAAGTTTCACAGTGCAAATATCTCAGACTGCTTACAAGGCAAGCAAACTTTAATGAGTATTCAAGTATTCAAAAGTACTGAAACTTGGCAAGGGGTGGACATTTAGCAAGCTAAAAAATTTATATTTGGCTTAAAAAGCAAAAATTTTTGTCCTGTCATAAGACCCAGATAGATACTGAAAGTCACAGTGAAAACAGAAGAAATATGCAACAATGAAAGCAATATTGAGTCCATACATAGGATATGCTAGAAGAGAGATGAATTAAGATAATGCCAATATTACAATAAAAGGAAGAAATACAAAAAATATACTGTTGAATTATATAAAATAAAACTTGATTTTTAAGTCCATTTTTCAGTATCAAACCTAAATAGATTTAATATTATCAAAATTCTTTGAATAATATTCAAAAAAGAAAGTCTGCAAGTTTAATTACTAGATCATTTTACAACATCTAATAATCTTTTCAGTAAACATAATGTTAGACCATTGAAAACACTGTAAAATAGATTCTGGTAACCATATGGAATAAATAAAAATGTAATAGTTGTCTGTAATTTGTTGAATTGTGCTATGACTGAATTTAAATGCCATAACTATTTCTACTTGTAAAGCCAACATGTTGATGTTTATAAAAAGGAATGCATTACAAAAGAATGTGTTTAACTGATGAAACATTAGAATAATTCGAAGTGTGGAAAAGGAGGAATATCAGTGATACTGGCAAAGTTCTTCTTTTCATTCAACTGACATTTAAAAAACGTTTTTCCACATGTAACAAAGGTTTAATTTTTAGGAGACTTTGTAAAAAAGTATCAAATATATTTAAATTACTTTGTGTTTATTTAGAAGATAGCATTTATTTTTCAACCAAATTTTATTGGGCATATGCTATGTGCCAAGCACTTAAGTGGAAACTATGATAAAGTAGAAAGAGGCAATGCTACGGACTTCACTTACAAGCTAAGTGACTGAACAAATTACTTAACTTCTCTGGATTTCAATTTCCTTATCTGTAAGATAGGAATAATAACACCTACCTCAAGAGATGTTATAAGGATAATGTGAAATACCAACATCAAAAGGACTCACATTTTACATACTTAATAATTATTAGTTCCTCATTCTATTATTTTGCTTTATAATAAAAACAGTTTTTATAAAGCATCTTACAAACTTAAAAGATAATGAATAATAGAAATTCAGGAATATGGATAATCACTTATGCATACCTATTACCCCCAAGGGAATCCTGCAGTAATCTCGTCAGTTTAGAATCTCTGTAGGGGACATGGGTGGCCCTCTTGCTCTTGTCTCCCAAAGCACTTATTACATTGCCAAGTGCCAACTAAAAGAGAGAGAAAGAAAAGTGATAAGAAATTCACTAACTATAATACTTTTAAATAACAAAAACTTACAGAGGAGATAATGGAGACAGGACAGAAATGAAAACATTTGGTTTGTTTCTTTTTATACATGTATATTTTGAAGTATGAAGTAAACTTCAAAGTTTTCTATATTAACTACTAAAAACTGACACAAAATTTGACCGAAAACTGACTCAAAATTCGGTACTATTCATATATTCATAATTCATAAATACTTAAACTCCTATTCAGAGATTTTATTTGAAAATATAAATAAGATTGACAACATTTAATCATCCCTAGAATTATCAGAGCATAAGGTTGTATCTTCCAGAAAATTGTCAATTCATGTTGCAAATTGTTCTCAATGCAATGAAGAAATCAAATGCTTAGGTAGTTTAACAATTTCATAAAAATTTCTTGTTGCAATATAAACTCCCTTATGGGAAAAAAAATATCCTTTAACCAAATAAAAATATCAGTATGATTTCTCTAAAGAAGATATATTCCTAATATAAGTACAACTGTCATTAGAAATCCAATGAATTTCTGTGCTAAGCATCTAATATTGAAAAAAAAAAAACTAAGTCGAATTACAGAACTTTTTGTCCTGCCACCCCTATGTTCTTTTTATAGTCACAGAACTAGCACCTGCAGCATAAGCATTATCCTAAATGTTAGTCACATACTCCTTCAGTAATGCAAACATCTCTAACCATGTCTCTGTTAGGGTTCATGGATCATACAGAGAGTGGCATCAGTAGCACATTGTGTTTTTGTCCCCCTTTTCCAGAGTCAACAGTTTGGACCACTGGTCACACTGAAGCATGTTTGCACATGCTTCAGTAATCGAAATAGGAAAACAGGCCAATAGCTTTTGTCTTTTCCTAACAGCACAAATGTAAATATCACAATGATTTTAACTCCTAAGAAATTCAGAACAATACACATAGTCCAGGATCCAGGTCACCTCCTTTAACACAAAATGTAACCAAATGGTGGAAGCATCAAGTTGGGTACTAGAGTTGAGATATCTGGCTCTCGCTAATCAGTCTCAGTTGTTAATTCCCCCACAGAAGGGTTGCAATCCTACAGGAGCAAATACTGGGCAATGGTAAAATATGACTGGAAACCCTAACTCTAGGATGACAAGGAGGAAAACACATGCCCTAATTTTTCACAGCAGTTTAGGGATGTCATTATTTTTATGCAGAAACAAATGTCCAATTTGTTAATGAAGTCAATAAGAAGAAAAGATTTATTACCCAAAAATTTACTCTATGACATTTTCTTCCATATAACAGAAGCTTGATGCTAATAAATACAAGGTGTTTTCCAATGAAAAACACCACTAGGTGGAACAGTATTAAAGTTAATTCTTAATATAATCTAGAAGAGTTCTCTTTGAAACATTCAACTAAAAAACATTGATTATAATTCCCAAAATAAACTGTCATAAATATTTAAGCAAAAAAAGCTACTTTGAAAGTCGCCTCATGGAACAGTTAATGTAAAATGTTGATTTTGACAAAATACTTTTTAAAAGTGAAATTTTAAAAATCATCACTACTATATATTATTTTCTGCACATATTATAAAATTTAATCCAATTAAATTTACAAACATGAAGAAAACTCGCAATACATAATAAAAAATTGTGTAACATGAGGAGACTGAAATTCAATGCACTACGCCTAAGTTTACAAGTTTACTGTAACTCATTTCTCAGCTCAGTTCATGAAGGATTTCTATTGCAGTATTATGTGTCACAGAAGAGAAAAAGACAACAGAAAATCTCTGACATGTGCCCCGTGCAAAGGCTTAGTCTTAGTCTTACAAGTCCACAGTTGATGGAAATGCCTTCTTTTGCCCTCTCGCCTGTGGCCCCAGTACGCTTCAGTCGTTCTGATCCTGCCAGATCAACAAAATGGAACTTTGCAGTCAGAGTTTCAAATTCACTCATCTGTGATGATTCAGAAATCATCTTATTATCAGTCGCATTTTCCTGCAATTGAGGAAAATAATTGAAAATATTTTATTGATGTGACATTAAATATCCTCCGACACTATCTTCCCCTCATTGTATAATTTATTAAATATATATATCTCATTGTTTTATAAACTATATAAATGTCTAAACAATGTATTGCATACTTGAGACCAATAAAGAAATTAATAAATAAAATAAAATATGACTTTTACATTAAAAATAATTAAATAAATAACTATATAAATAAATAAAATCTCTCCCCACATAGGCATGTGGCCAAATAAACATAAATGTAAAAATTGCCTGCTGGCAATTAGAAGCTTAGACAAGTTAGAAAGAAGCTTGTGGTCAGAACCCAGTTGCTATCAACTGAGGTTTTGCTTATGTTGATGAAGGGACACCTGTAGCATATGGTTCTCAAAAACAAAGGGTCTCAGGTGACTACATCCATCACCACATGGCCACAGCTTGCTTTCTGGTTGCTGCAGACACACATCCAATTTTTTATTTCAAAATCTTATATGATTGTCCAGCTGCAGCTTAAAGAAAATCAAAGACATCTCATTAGGAATGGGAATGATAAACTAAAATGGTTCGAATGTACCCTTTTCCCGTGATTTATGTGATTTTTGGGAAATGAAGCCTGAAAATTTAAGAAATTAGAACTAATAACTCACAGGATCTATCTGAGAACACATTCTGGTTTGACACACGTGAATGGTAAAAATGGCATGGGAACGAGAGCTCTGAACATTCATCTGGGTACTGGCTGTGGTACGGGATAAAGCACCCAGCTTCAAACACTGCATCATCTGGAAAAGAAGAACGGTTTTATTTGAACAATATTTAAACAAGATACCAGACAATCAGCAGTCTGAGTTAATGGTTAAAATCTACCATATTAAGGAATGTAAAGGATGTAGAATTTCATAATATTTTAGTTACAAACATTTTTTTGAATTGAACTTCTCAGTATAATAAGTGTATTATTTTTTTTAAGGGAGAAAACACTGAGATTCCATTGTTTGCCATTTGCTGACATTTGCAGCTTCCATTCCAAACTGTGAGAGTAGAACACTTTGGAACAAACTGAGCAATAACTTGAATTACTCTTCTGTATCTTCTATTGAAATATTTTTTGGTAACTTTCCTTAAAAGTTTCCCTTTAGGGGTTGTGAGACAGCCCTACATGAGTGATGGCAAGAAGTGCAAAAAACATTGTGGTCCTGTCTACAGCCATGCCATCCTGAACAAGCCTGATCCTGTCTGATCTCAGAAGCTAAGCAGGGTCGGGCCTGGTTAGTACTCGGATGAGAGACCACCTAGGAAGACTAAGTGCTGTAGGTGTAAAAAATACAAAAATAAAAAATAAGGGATCATAAGCTGACACGGTCCTGTCAATCTATGAGGTCGATCAAGGGTTGCCTCACCTAAAAAAAATAATAATAAATTTTTTTAAAAAGCATCGTGGTCCTATCTTTCACCTTCCATCATCTATCCCATTTTTCTAGCTGTGGAAGAAAACTACAAATATATTGCCTTAGATTTTTTTAATGCTATGGTAAATGAACTGACTGTATCATAACTATGACATTTTTAATTTAAAGAATCCTGATATAAAAAAATGAGGAAAGAAGACAAGGTTTTTAACTCCATGTTACATTTAAGTATACAAATTTCATATCTTGACCTTAAGTAAACTATCAGCAAAGCTGACTATTAAAGTCAAATATGCTCTATTATAACATAAATGTTACCTCTGATTCTGTATTCACAGTACGTGTTGTGACGCCCACAGTATAAATTCCTCCAGTTGAATCTTCATGAATTCTTATATTTGATTTTTTATTTTTTGCATCAATATCACGTGTGGTATCAAATAAGTCAAGGACCTCTTCGTTATAAAGCTGTCAAAAAAATATTACAAGTTAACATTTAGAAGAAATCGCCTAATGTCTATAATAACACACATTGCATGTTATCTTTCAAATATATTTTCGAAGTTCTTCAAAATGACATATTTCTTCAAAATAACAGATAAAAATGAATGAGGCAATTATTATTACAAATACAAATTAATGTCAGGTTCATTATAAGAGTAAGAACAGTAAATGACTTACTCATGACTAATAAGTTGAAGGCTAGCTAAAATGATCAACTAATCTTTTGCAATAGATAAATATTTATAAATACAAGCAAACTCTAAGAAATATGTACCAATGTAGACAAATCCTAAGTTTAAAGATTTTAAAAATTATTACTACTTGAGCTAAAAATATATTTCCTATTCCCTATAACCTTTCCTAATGTGTCTAAAAATTAATACTTGGTGTTTTTGCAAGGTCAGCAATGATATTAGTGTTTCTATATCAATAGTGGCTGACAAGATCAAGTTAACTCCTCAGCAGAAGAAGCACACACTTATTTTTCTATCAATAAGCTTTAAATTCATGATGTCTAACAATATTTTGGAAGGTGAAAGGGAAAACAGAAGAGCTTTCTTTCTTTTCTTTTACCACCATTAGTTATTGCTTTTGGTTTTTACTACATTGTGACGTCAATTAAAACCAGCAGTAAAGTAACCAATGTTAATTTGAATTGTTTTCTATTTTGTGGTATATAATGTTGAATAAAATGGTTCATCAATTACCAAATGATTAGCTCAAGTGATCCAGACTAGAACTAGACTAGAACACTCTCTGGACCAAGCACCCAGAATTATAACGCTACTATCCACCTAACTGTAATACTGCTAATATCCGAGATGTCCTCTTACTATCATGTGCCTCCCACCAGAGTAGATTGCCTAAAATTAACCCAAACCTGCCCCAATCTTTGGATGCTGTATCAAAATATCTGCCTATCCTTGCAAGAATACCAGTTTCTGGAGCCAGATTAGTGCTATAGCTTCAGTTCTATTATTCTTCATGTTCTCCTCCTCCCTTTTGGTCTTAATTGCTGAGTTGCCAGCACTTTGTGAGCCTGCCTACATTACAACAGTAATTATAGGATGAGAATCTGAAATAAACAGTATTAATTGTTTTATTCAAAGGACACTGGTCAAGTGTTCATAATCTTAAATGCCAACAAGTACAGGATACTTATTACGTATTACCCATTCTTACTGCTATCTCTTACCTAATGTTAATTTACTCAAATATTTACTGAGTGCTATGTGCAAAGCACTGCACTAGAAGTAAGAAGCATAAAATCATAAGGTCTATTCGTCTTGAGGACAAGAAGATTTAAATGAAAATAATAACACAATTAGTCTATTACCTCTAAGAACTGCGCATTCACTTTAAAATCTGGAGGAGGAAGCCCACTTTTAATTGCAGTGTGTTTTTTTTCTTCAATACTCTTGAAAAGGTGTTTAACAGCACGAGAAATAATACCCTGTTCTTCCTCAATAATGTTAACATCAAATCCTGTTCCCATTGTGTATGTCTTACCAGCTCCAGTCTGTACAAAAGAACAGGGAAAAATATATGTTTTCTCTTAATAACAAAACCTCAAGCAACAAAAATGAAAGTGCAACTGAATCAATACTTATGAAAAGTTAGTTTCTATGAGAACAATTTGGTACTTACTTGTCCATAAGCAAAAACTGTAGCATTGTATCCTTCAAAACAACCTTCAATTAGTTTTTCTATGCAATGAGTATAGATCTGCTCTTGCTGGGAGTCAATGTCAAACACATAATCAAATGTAAAAGCTTTATCTTTCCCTAGGAAGACCTGAGGTTCTCCTGGTGTGACAGACGTACAAATATGGCATCCTTCAATCTTTTCTTTGGCAAGTTGTGGTCTTATTCTGTGAGAAATAATCAGAAAATTAAAGTAAAATTAATGGAAAAAAAACTGAAGAAATACAACTTGAAAGTTCCTGGATAAAATTTTTTTAGAACATTAATGTAATCCATTATTGCTCCTTCAGTTGAAACATTTAAATAAATTAAATTATACTGAGTCCATTTCAATATCAGTTTCTTAAGTCTAAAAATTCATAAACAAGAGTAAATTCATGAAATACTTTTATGGGTGAATACTTTTCCTCAACTCTGTAAGAGGTAAAGATTCGGTTAAATAAATTCTACTACCAAAATGCTATTTGTTGTTATTTTTGTTTTAGATTTCTTCTCTTTATTTCCAGGAAAGATGATATCCAAAAATGAAAAATTAAGGACATAATATTTATCTTGATACTTTTTACTCAGCTTTTTTTTTTTTTTGAAAACTCTTTATCAATGGTTTCCAAACTTATTTGACCATATCCTTCTTTCGGCTTAACATTTAAGCACATGTCCACAATATATGTGTATAGTATTCATTTATAAATGACATGCATGTATTATACTGATTTGTCATATGATATACACAAGAGCAGGAATTTAAAATAAACTCAAATAGGTCCAGTATTTTCTATCCAAAACCAGTGAATCATCATATACACCTCCTCTTCTGTTTTCTCTTCCTAATTTCAAGACCTATTTTTATTTTCAAAGGAGGAAAGTAAATATGGTAAAATACTGCTAATAGAACAACCAAAAATCTGGTTATATTCTATTCACACTATAAACAGGACCATCCTGCACACACACATCATGGATTTACTATACCTGGGTTTTTTAAGAATTTCCCATTTGCCATGGAGGAGAAACAGTTTCAGGCAGAAGGTAAAGACAACCAGTAATGGAAAATGGAAAATGATAAAGTCAGAGCAAAGAGGGGATTTTAAAAGATTCTGGTCCCATATTCTTCTTTCTTGAGATACCGAAACTGAGATCTATGGAAGTGGAACCAGTTCACTTTTTATTAGGGATAAAGCCAAGCCTAAGTACAGATCTCCTGAATTTCAACCCTTTCCAGTTCATCAGGATAGAAGGTCAATGGAAGGACAGGAAAAACAATACTAAGAAGGGATTAAATTTCTGTAACCCTGGCTATCTAAAATAGAAATCTATACTACCAATAAATGTGTTAAGAATATATTTATTTATGCAATTTTTTTCCTTTCCTCTGTGATAATGGTGTTTTTCTTTTATAAAGTCTTCAACTGCATTTATTGTTTTAATGGAACCCAATAATCAATGTGGAGCTGGCTAAATATGGTGAAAAGAGCAATGGAGCAGCCATTAGGAGACTTGGGTTCTGTTACTTCCGTCACTCTATAAATATTATGTGGTCTTCTCAGAGCTCCAATTTTCTCACCCATAGACAGAAACTATCACTTCCAAGGCTTCTTTTAGATCTAACACTAGATCTAACAAAGTTTAATATTAAAAAGGGGGGAAGAGAAAATATTTATGTACTATTATACAGATAAAATAATATTATAACAAATAAAACAAAGGGTTTCTTATAAGAACCTATGTCCATGCGACTATAAAAACAGCTCATGGTAGTAGCAGCTTTAGCTTTCTAATTCCACATTTTCTTGATGAGTGGCCTTTCACAAAATTTATTCTCTTCTTTCTAAACTTTTCTCCTATCTCATTATATCCAGTCATGAGGAGGAAACCATAACAAAATCCCATCCTCATGAGAATCACTATCCCAAGTGTTGCCAAGTCATAAACAGGATAGTCAATCTCAACTTACTCCCTCTTCCCTATTCCATCTATCCAATCTATCTCCAAGAGCCATTAATTATCTCTGAAATAGCTCTTAATCCCATCACCTTTTTTCTTTCCTCACCACCACCACCCTTATCAAGACCACCATTATTACAAAAATCGCACTAGTCAGCCTATATCATACCTTGGCCCCCAATCTGTTCCACACCCTATAATACATCATATTTATAAAATATGAAGTTGATAAGGTCACTACTTTGCTTTAAACTCTTCAGTATACTCTAAATCCCTCTGTAGTCTCTCCTCTTGCCATGCTCCCTCTCTGCATTAAAAGATTTTTGAAGGTGATAGTTTATTTTTAACCAGTTTCACTAAGAAAATGTGCCCTCTCTAGCCTCTATGCCTTAAAATTCGCTGTTTTCTTTCCCTGGATATTTCTCAATTCCCAACTTCTTTCCAGTATGAACATCTCATATTTTCAATCTGTTTAGATTTCACTTCTTTAAGAAGCTCTCACTAACTCTTTGCATTCCAACATAAAGTCATATCTGAGCCCAGGCTGTTCTCTTTTCTGAAATCTACCTCATTTACCTCAGGATTCTGCTGTCCCCCTGCTTGATAGATAGCTCCACTATGAAGCTTAATGAGTCCCATGCAATCAGCCAGATAAAAATAAATACACTGTCTAAATAAAAATGAGCACTGGGCTACTCTTTGAAATCAGTTCTGCATTAATTTTAAGTAAATGATTATAACTATAGGCTCCGTATTTGGCTATTCAGACCTTTTAATTTCATTTCAACAGAACAAAGTGTAGGTGCCATTTGAACTACAGATATGACAGTCAATTTTAGAATGCCATTGTCACTTAGAACTTAATCTCCTAACCTCTATTCATCTGATTATTATCCTTGCTAATGATGATGAGGATTGTGTCTGAAGCTTGGATGGTGTGCAATTCCATCCATTTGCATGGGTTGGGAGAGAGAGTGACTTTAAAAACCAACGAATGGGTAAGAACCCTTTTCTACTCCACCCAGGCACTGGCAGTTTCCCAGCAGATGTGAGAAACCCCCACCTAGTAGGGATAGTCTCCCCACAAGTAGATAATTGGAAGCTGACTATACTTCAAAGGTTAGGAATATATTCTCCTTTTCAATCCCCCTTCAAATATTAGCATTTTAAACTCTCCAAATCCCTAAATTTATACTCAAGTCAAGAATTCGCAGATGAAATCTTAACCAAAGCCAAATCACCTGCTTTAATAATGTAGTTTTAAATTTACCCAACTACAAATGTCAATTTCAAAACTATAATTTGAGATTATATATAGACAAAATATACCAACCCTTTTGAAAAAGAGAAGACTAAAAATAGTCTTCTCTTTTACATTTATTACTCTAAATACTTTCTTAGTATTTTTATATAAAAATAACATTAAAACAACTAATCCCAACAATAAGAAATAATCAGTGTTAACATTTGAGTTAACACTAAGAAACAATAACAAAGACCTGCAGGCTTTTTAAAAGTATAATCATACAACTGGATATATTTGGAACTGCTTAACAATTATGCATAAAACTTATGTCATAAATATTTAGGATAACATCATCTAATATAACAGCAAAATTATGTTATAAAGGATAACAACAATGTGGGCTCTATCTACAATTTGCTAATGGAGATAGGTTTTTTTTTTAATGTTACACTGGAAATGAATGTAAGTAGGGTGAGGCTGTTATGGAAAATAGTGACAGTTTTGCTAGAGGATGTGCTTTTTTTCCTGGTATGGAACCTTTTATCTTTTGTCGGGCATTGACCAATGGGGTGAGATTTGAAAGGGAAAACCCATGTACAGCCATACGGGGGAAAAAATTTAATTTGTTATTTCTGTTTGTGAAGGTTGAAGGTTTAAAACAGAATATGATACAAGCTGTCAATTATTCAGTCTTAAGATAAAAAGACATGAACAAATGTCTCCATTTCCTACCATTTAAATCTTTTCCTTGGCATACAGCAGCCATTTAACTGCTGCTCATACTTTAGTGACTCTGCTCAGACAGAAGCCACCAAGGACCTTTTTATCTCCAAAAAAAGTGGAGATAAAATAATCCATTTTAGTCTTCATTCTACCTAATCTCTTTTTAGTATTTCCCCTATTTACAACTTGTAAGGAGGAAAAAACTTTTCCCCTCAACTCTCCTAGGTTCTCCTGGCTGGGACCCTATAAATTAGCTGGACAAAAAACAGATTACCAAAAGAAAAACAAATTGAAGTTTATTAACATGCATATCACACATACACATGGGAATGACTACTCAGTAACAGGTGGTTATATAGCATCTTAACAAAAGGAAAAAGGACTTTGAGTTTTGGTGACAGGAAATTGTAGGAACATAAATACATAGAGGAACTAATGGAAGATGAGGGCTAGTTAGTCTAGTTTGTTAGGAAGATTCCTCTGGTGCCATATATCTTCTGTTCTTTCTGGTAGATTCAGGTCCTGCTTTTAGGCAAATAGGGTGAAGCCAGAAATATTTTCTTGTAGCTGCTTCCTTTTAATTGCCTTCAGCTCAAAATAATCCTTATGTCAAAGGGGTGGCATATTCTACCTTCATACATACTTTCATTCACCATGCTAATGTACATCCTTGGAATGCTGGCCCTTCATTTCTCTAGATAGAAACCGCTGTAATTCTTCAAGACTTAGCTCAAATATCTATCGTATATATCTTTATAAAGCTTCCCCTCTCCCCGAAGCTTGAATTAATCTATGTAATTTGCACATGATTTTAGAAAAGTAGATATCAAATTCAATTTTTGTTCTCCACTAGTAAAGCACTCTTTGAGGACAGAGAATATATCTAATGAAATCATAAAACAAAGTAATTCAACAAATTTTTCCTGACTGAATCCTATAAACTGCTCTAGTTAAAGGGGACACACTCCAATACCAGGTATGTGATATTCACAATAATGTAAATTTGTTCCATCACTTTACTTCATTACTAGAAACTTGATCTTGAACAATTATTTAATCATTCTGTCTCAATTTTCTAATCTATAAGATGAGCAAACTGGACTTTATATTCCTAAAGTTCTAACTTCTAACTTCCTAACTTCAAATTCTACTTTAATTATTCCTTTAAGAACAGCAAAATCTTGACTTAAAAAAAAAGACATCAATAAATGACCTTTTTCTTGGTCACACCCTATATCCACTACTAGTTACATCACTTGTTTTTTATTTCTTTATGGTTCTTATTATTCCCCCTTCAGTTTTTGCAGCAAATGTTGCTGTGGCCACAGGAACAAAGAACTTCATTTATAAAAAACATTATCACGGCTCCTTGCAATGGCTATAGGTACTAAAGATTAGAGATTGTGAGACTGAGACCAACAAGTTTCCTTAAATTGGGCCCTCTTTTCTGATCTCTACCTTCATAACAACCATAATTGGATTTAGTAATTAAGCATACCAAATAAACCAGGACGACTAGTTTCAGGATGTCCTGGATAGGATGGAAAAATAAGAAGATAAATATACTGGAGGGAAAATGACATAGTTGCTACCTTTTCAGCTAGAGTTTTAGTCATGAAACTCAGCAAAATTGCATTTAAGGTTTAATTCCGCCACATACTATTAGAAGACAGAATCCACCATGAGAACTGAGCAGCCCTGTACATTCCGGCCAGGTATGCCAAGTATGCAAGACCTTGACTGCTGTTTTCATGGATCATTTCTCAAGGTTACATTTGCAGCAAGCAACCTTTAGGGATAATGCCTTCCACCTGACAAAGAGCTGGCCTTTCTTCTGCTTTCTATAAAACCAGTGAATTTCCAAGCTCAGTATTTCTCCATATTCCACTGCTTGCACAGCATCCATATAATAATAGGTCCACCTGCACTACCTCCATTGGATTGGGGGGGCAAGAGGGAGATAGGGAAGCAGTTCAAATCAACATGAAGTTCATGATGCTTATTGTACTGTAAGTAACAAAAGTCCTTTGTCTATAACTCAAGAGTCTTGTGTCTTCTAGCACTACACATGAAACAGTAATAAGCTAGCATGTTATCCCATAAATAGGGAAAATTTTCAGGCTCTTCAAAGGTCTTCACACATACTAACTGTGACCTTTGGCATGTCACTCTCTTAGCCTCAGTTTCCTCATCTATAAAATGGTAATATTATTACTGCCACATCCACATCACAGCATCTTGGACAAATAAGAAAATACGTAGTAATAAAAGCCTATGTGGGTATAAAGTGCTGTTGTTGTTGTTGTTATTGTTATTGTTATGGAACCCCTTGAAAATTCTGTAAGTCAGTTCCTTCATAAGGCCTTAATATCTTAGACCAATTTGAGCCTTCCAACATGTTAAGTAATATATAATTCACTCTTTCACTCTCCAAACTATTGCCATATTTTAAAACACCCTTTGGATGCCCTAGTCTTTAGAACAATTAAATGTAAAACATGTCAGGAACAGAAGTGTAATACAACAGTGAACATTGTTATTTGGATATATGTGTTCATATACATACAAATATACATACATATATTGTTATGCAAAGATAATCAAGCTCAATATTGCACCTCCATTTACAATGAAAAGTCATCATCCCACAGTTAGCCTTTTTATAGTAAAAATAATAAATCATCATTCACCCTGCTATACTTTGACATTAGAGAAGCTAAATGGGAATTTTTATTCTTTCAACACTATTATTGTTTTTACTGTCTCCACATAGCCAGTAAAGAAATTTCATTCAGAATGGGAAAGAAACAAGTTCCTGAAAAACAGGTTCTTTTAAAAAGGGAAATTAAATTGTTATAGTACGATTTGTCCTTATACTGATTTAAATTTGATTAAATGCTAGTGACTAGAATGTTGGCAAATGATTAATCAATGATTTGCAGTTACTCAAGAGATGCTGACTTATGGAAAATAAATAATTGCATGCATTATAATTTATAACCTCCCAGGACTTATGCAGTCACCCATATTTTTTTCCTGAATTAGAAAAGCTGCACTAACACCATTCATTAACCTAAATCCAAGCAGGCTGAGAGTCAAACCTTTATATTTAAACACATGTAGTTTTGTAGTACTCCCAGGCTTTCTAATACGCTCTCACTTCTCCTATCCTTATTCCCCATTTTATTAAAAGCATCACAAGAAATAAGTCTTTTTGCTAATTAATTTGTCAAGTCATTTTTATTTTTCCCCACAAAGAAAAGAGAAATAACACAAAAAATATCTTGCTTTTTGCTGCTGGCATTGCTAATTTTTTGTGGTGTTAGAAAATACTGTTGTCCTTAACTATGATTTCATAAATGTAACAAATTTTTTCATTACCTAAATGTCTTTGTAAACCATCTCTTTTTAAGTTATTCTGATCTCATCCCCATGCGACTGTGGTAGTTCTCCAGTTTACTCAATAATCTGACCTGATTCCCACTTTGTGTGGCCCTTTTGCTTACAGCTATCTCTAACTAGCCCACTTGGCACATTATCAGCACCTTCATTCTTCCTACAGGACACCAATAAATCTGTCCCCTGTAACGATCCTTTGCCTTTCTTTACCATATTTGTCATTATTTTGGATGATCATTATATTCAACATTACTTCCTAGTATTCAATTTGATACCTTAATGTTAATTATGTCTTACTAGTTTCTTCTTTTTTATTTCTTAAAAAAAAGGACAGTCATCGTTTTGTCACCACAACTGAGCCAGTAGGATTTCAGGTCCCTTTTTGATCCTCCCCTAGTTCATTCCAGTTAGTAGACACACATTAAGAAAGGATCTGCCCTACATTAACCCTCTCCACCTTCTGTGCTAGAAAAGAGTTTCTGACACACCACAGAAACTTGACCATTTGTGACGTTATTGAATTGTTTTGCCAAGAAACTGATATATAATAAACGTGCTATTTTGAGTTACTAAATCTGTGATAATGTGTTACACAGCAATAGAAATCTAATATAGAAAGATACAATATTTATTACACTAAACCCTACTGCTTTAAGATTGTAACCATTAAAACTACTGCTTATGCAATTTTGAACTCAGAATAATAAGGCTGGTGACATCTGGCATATTATAATGACAGTAATAAATAAGTCAAAGAAGCTCCATTCATTGTGGCATGAATCTAACTGCCCTTTGGGGGCAAAAATGAACTCATTCCATTTCTAAGTTACAAATCTCCAACTATGTTTAATTTTAATTTTTTTACTGAAGAATCTCTGAATCAAATATTTGACAATATCCTACATTTCTTATATTTCTTAAAATAAAAACAAATGCTGATAAGTATAAAGAAAAATAATTAACTCCAATTAGAAACATGATATCTTTTCAAGTATAATATTCTCTGGTCTTTCAGTTCAGAAGCAATTGTGTTATAAGACAGTAATTACCATAAAGACTTATATTCTCTATGCTTTAACAATCAGTTAACCTGAGTTCCCACATTTCTCTTTCTGTTTATATTTTCTACTACGAGATTGGGATTCTTTTCTTCTGGTAGTAGCCACTGCTGCCTATGAGTACGATATATGACAACAGGGTAATGGAATAGGTGATGCCCTATGGCAGTCTGTGTGGTCTAATTTAATGGCCAGGGAGAAAGAGGGCGATTTGCTACAGTAGAAGAATGACAAAATAATGCAAGCTTTGAACATAAAATAAGTGGCCAAAAGCTGAAGAATACAAGTAACTTTTTAAAGCTAGAAAAGGCAAGAATAGAGATTCTTCCCTAAAGCTTCCTGAAGGAACAAAGTTCTGCCAAATCATTTTAGAACTTCTTACCTCCAGAACTACAAGATAATAAATACATTTGTGTTTTTTCAAGACACTAAATTTGTGGTAATATGTTATAGCAGCCACAGGAAACAAATATATGCATTTTAGCTTCATACAAGCAACTTGGTCCTATAAAGATGGGTCATAGTTAGAGTGACCAAAAAATTTACTGTCCAAACCAGGATACTTTAAAAAAAAAAAAAGCAAAAGAGATACTATTAATAATCATAGCAGGAAAACAGTCATAAATTAGGAATGTCCCAGGAAAACCAAGATCAGCTTATTCATAATATAGTATAGAATTCAACCAAATTATAGAGATGTACATTTCAGTTCAAAATGAGAAAAAAGCTCCTTTAACAATTAATCCATCAAAAAACAGATGGATTGCTTTAGGAGGTAGAGAGGTACCCATAATGACTACTGACAACAAATAAGGTAATAAAAAATTCTCAAACCTGGCTGCATGGGAGAATCATCTGGTATGTTTCAGTATATTTATTTTGTTTTCTTGTGTTCTTAATTCACATTCCCAGGCCCTACCCCAGATTCCAGAGGGGAGGTCCACTGTCTATATTTTAAATTAGTTCTCCAAATAATTCCAACACAGTGCCAGCCCAGCATCAAACTTTGAAAGCAGTGGCGAGCAGTGATATTTATATTTTATTTTGGTAATGGGTCTCCCACACTAGGGTCCTCATACATACACACATACATAATAATGCCACTATTTTTCACTGCCTACTTTCCTTTTCCTCTCAAACACAATCTTATTTCTGAAGCCCAATATGCAAAAAATATATTAAAATAACATCACTCCTAATGGAGGTACCCCAGGGGTTCCTCGCCTCTAGGCTTTTGACCCTGAACAACCCGTTGGCTTCTCATGAAATCTAGAACTCCTTCGGATACAGGCCTATAAAAACCAAGCTTCCATATCATTGCAGGTAGGCAGCTGTCCATAGTTTATTGTAACTACTCAGAGAAGCAACTGTCTTTAAAAATTACGTATTTGGAATGTGTCTCAATTAATATAATAAATTGCGCTTTGTCATCCAACTTTATAATAAATTGTTTTTTCTGGTTTTCAATTCCTCTTCCTGAGGATACTTCAAGTTGGGGTGTAGGTGAAGAGTGAAGAACTTATTTTGTTTTTCCTCACTCTCTTTAAAGCATGACAGATTCAGCTCCTTATTATTTGTAAGATTTTAGTTTAAGAAGGAGACAATTTAGTATTCAAAAAAAAGTCTGAAAAACACTGTTGTAGAGGAAAGTCCTGCATGTGGTGAGAGATGAACCAGATAATCCTAAAATTCCCTTATGCATCAACTTTAAAATGCTGAAAACTTCATATTGAGATGATTCTATGAAAAATTAAAGGTAGTCTGATTGCCAATAAAATAAAAACAAATCATGTTTGAGAGGGCAAAGTTGACCATGTCTTTTAACTTCTCAGGTCATCTTGTAATTAATAAAAAAAAAAAAAAAAATTTCACTCCAATAAGGCATTTAACAGAGTCGGCAGACGTAGATTTTTAAAAATTACTTTTACACTGTATTTGTGGACTAAGTGTGTTCTCCCAAAATTCATATGTTGAAGCTCTATCCCAAAATGTGATGGTATTTGGGTGGTGATTAGGTTAAGGAGAAGTCATGAGAGTAGGGCTCTCTATGTGATTAGTGTTCTCATAAAAAGAGAAAAAGAGACCAGAGCTCTCTCATTCTCTCTCCCAGCCATGTGCAGACACAGTGAGAAGGCAGCCATCTACAAACCAGGAAGTGGGCTGTCACCATAAACTGAATCTGCCAGTACCTTGATTTTCCAACATCCAGAATTGTGAAAAATAAATGTCTGTTGTTTAAGCCACTCAGTTTATGGAATTTTGGTATGACAGCCCAAGCTAACTAACTAAAACGCTACGTTGGGGTTCACTCTATGAAATAACTCTACCTTACAGTATCATGCTTACTAAGTGCTATGAGGCTGGACTGACCATCAAAGAGTCTCAGTACAACTCAGGATACAAATCCATTTTTAAAAACTAATTTTGGAAGCCCTCCAAATAAACAATTAACAAAGCACATTTTTCTGTACATGTGTACACATGCACACGTACACGCATACACCATACAATAACATATAGAATGAAATTAACTATCAGTAAAATTATCTATCTAATAGTTAAACTCCCGTGCATTTGCCTCACTTTTGCTTGTTTACCTTTTAAAAAGTCAGTCAAGTATCATCCATGTGCTTAATCGTATTTCATGAAGTATCAGGAATGGGGCATGCAAACAGCCTTTTCCATAAAATTCTCACCAGTTTTATCTGGTCTATTACTTTAATTTCTTTTTTTAATGGGAAAAAATCGAGAAGATATAGATGATCAGAGGAAAGTGAAAAGATCTCTGTTAAGTGGGCAAGAACAGATACCTAAGAAAATTGGCTTTCTCTCAAACATTTATGTAACAGACAGACATTAGAGAACAAAGTATCTTTGATAAATGCACAGAATGCACTTTAATCTTCTTCTTGTACTGAAGGTCAGAGGAAATAGCTACATCCCATCCATTAGTGTGGATACTAAAAGAATTAGGAACTACATTTGTACATTGAGAAAACAAGCTGAATGTTAGAAATTGAATAAAAATGCCATTAGATATTTTTAAACAACAGTGAGTTCTCCAGGCCATTAGCTTTCCCTTTTTGGCAAATGTCTAATATCTAGAAGCAGATTATGAAAGTTCCCACTTTGTCAACAAAATGATGTTCTAAATAATAGACATTTTAGGCTAACTATAAGAATTAAAGAAAATAGAAAGAAATCCTCCTAGTGTCAAATCAATTTAACAAATAATTTATTGTGTAATTTTTTTATACTTCTATATGTAAGATACTGTCCTACACACACACAGCAAGAGAAATAAAATGAATAAACTTTGTTCCTGTCACCTAAGAATTTATCATCTAAAGCAGGAAATAAGGCAAATACATAAATAACTAATTCAACAAGATATAGTAGTAAATACCATAAAAGAGGCTTAGAGTGGACTTCTCGAGCTTTAATGTATGTATGAATTCCATGGGTAGCTTATAAAAATGCAGATTCTATTATTGATGGTCTGGGTAAGAGCTGAGAATCTGCATTTGTAATAAGCTGATAGGTGATGCTGATGCAGCTCTTGAGATTCAAAGCCGTAAGGTAAAATAGGTGGAAAACATCACCTCACTTAAGAAAAAAGAAAGTACAGTCACAGGGAGGGAGATGACATTTCAAAGTACTCTTGAATAAGTAGGATTTTGTGGGAAAAAGAAATAAAATGTAAAATGAATCAAAGAAACATGCTTTTTCATTAATAGTGTATTTTCACTTGAGATAAATTCTAATAATGATTATTAGAGCTATTATTTTTAAAGAACTATCTTATATTACCTATGGAAATAGAATTCTATTAAAGTGCCATTCCTAGTAACTAAGGTCTCTGGAAATTGCTAAGTCAAGCAGCTTCACATGATTACAGTACTGTAATCGGTGATTGACAGAATGAGCTCAGATAAGAAAGCACAACAAAACTTGAAGCTTGTAAAGCTGATTCTGAATTGCATCCCCCACTCAATCACCCTTGGACAAGGTTGCCTCAACTGTTGACAGCCACATCCATGTGGAAGGGAGGAAGGATGTAGAATGTAGACTTTTTTCCCTCAAGTATCACAGGACTCAGCATCTATATTCATTTTCTATTGTTGTGTAACAAACTACTGGAAATTTAATGGCCCAAAACAATACACATTGATTATTTCACAGTTTATGTGTGTCAGAAGTCCAGGGATGTCACAGTTGGGCCCTTCGCTTACAGTCTCACCAGGCTGAAATCAAGGCAGCAGCCGGGCAGCATTCTCAGCTGGAGTTCAGGGTCTTCTCCCAAACTCATTCAAGTTGTTGGCAGAATTCAGTCACTTAACGTTTGTAGGACTGAGGTTCATATTTTCTTGCTGGCAGGTGACCAGCTCTCAGCTCTTACATTCCACCCTCAGGCCCTAGCTCTGCATGGCACAACAAAGCAGCTAATTGCTTAAAAACCACCAAGAGAATTTATCGCTCCAGTCTGCTAAAACCAAGTCTCATGTAAAATAATGCAATCATGGGAGTGACATCCCATCACTTTGACAAAATTCTACTGATTAGAATGGGTGCTGCCTAAACTAAAGCAGAGATTACAGAAAAACATGAACACCAGGAGGACAGCATCATTGAGTGTCACCTTAGAGCTCTCTGCCATAGTCAAAAAAGTTCTTTCTCAGAAAATGTGATATTTCATTAGATTTGAAGAATAAGGAATCAGCTATGTCAAAGCAGTGGGCTGAAGAGGCAACCACAAAGAATATAGGGAAGGGGAGATAAAATAATAAAGGAAGTAGCTCTGAAAATGACTGTCACCAGCATTCATGTCAGTTATCTTTTAATTTCATCACTGGTTGTTAATGAATATAAAGTATATAGTGTGTTTTATCCAATTATGCCACTTCTCAACTATTTCATGCCTACCTCAAAAGGTATGCATCAATGTGAGAGACACAGGAAAAATACTCTACATCTACTTCTTCCTGGAGTGAAAAATATGTATTTGGTAAAATTAATAATTTAAAATTTTTATATTAAAAATAAACATTTATAGAATGTGTATATGAAATGGAGTACAATACAAAATTTGCACTTATTTTCAGATAAAACTCGCCTCCCTCAAAGGAATTTCCAATTTGAGAGTACATTGTGTACTTTTTCTCTCTGCAGTCTGGAGAATTCTGGTGGAACTGCTCAATACTCAATCTCATACCTCATTATGTATTAATGAGGGGGAGAAAAACTCACAGGTGAAGAAATAAATTTTTTAGCACATAGTTTCAAATGCAACACACATGAGCATATCCATTGTAGTCTCCGGAAGGCAAACCCAGACTAAATTGTTTCTAAAGACAGTTTAATTTATATATTGTGCAATCAGGTATAGATGCCTAGAGTACTGTACTTTACAATTATCCTAACCAACTGTTAAGTTTTGATGTGGTAACAAAGATATTTTGTTCAGCAGGTTGCTTGGTTGATTTTAGTTTTGTTCTTTAACATCCAATGTATATCCTATATTTTGTGGTATAAATTGCTAATGTAGTCCAAAATCCACTCTCTCCTTTTTTCTTAGAAATAATGATTTCTTTTTTACAATTAATAAAAATGTTTATCTGGATACCCTGCACATTTTATGCCTCCTTGCAGCTAGATGTTGCCACATGGCTAAGTTCTGATTAATGTGAACAGTGGAGTGTTAAGCGGGAAGCAATGGGCCTATAATGCAGAAGTGATGTAGAGTGTTTTTCCTGTGTCTCTCACATTGATGCATACCTTTTGAGATAGGCATGAAATAGTCAAGAAGTGGCACTATCTTGGGTCATGGGGACATGGCAACACCCAATGGCTGGTGAATCATGAAAAGAGAAGGATCCTGGATCCCCAGCACAGTGGAACTTACCAGCTCTGGGCTGTTTATGCCCAGGCTGTAATGTGGGAGAGAAGCAAACCTCTTTTTCAATTAAGTCCTTCTAATTTATGATCTTTATTAGAACAGCGAAACCTATGTGCTAATTAACACAGAATCTGAGAGCTGCCCTAACAGAATCTATAATTTGTGATACTGACTTGGAGGCTGAGCAGCAAGATGAAAAGCTACTGACTTTTGCCATAGCAAACCATTTAATCAAACTCATCTTGAAAGTTAGTACCTTAACAGTACTAACCAAGCCTCTAGCTTGATGGGAAGTAATTGGAAGAAGTAAGAATGTTACTGTGTACTGGCTACTTCTTGCTGCTTTCAACAAAATCCTTCAAGAAATACAAACTCAGCCTAAATAAAGCAGTCTCGAGCAGATGTGGAAGAGAATTCAGCTCTACTGAAGAAAGCTCACACCACCTATAGCCTGAAATCTAAGTTGACTGACTGTATGGTAAAGTGGAGCTTCACAGGTTTTAAAAGCCAAATTATTCTATATTCCAAACAAATACAGTTAAAACAGGAAGTTCAAAGACAAAGTTAAGCCAATATAAGCCTGGGGTTCTAAGAATTCACAGCCATGGGAGCCAGCCCAGCAATCAAGAAGATATTAAGAGTTCTACCTTTTCACATAAGCTTCAAGGTAACTGCTATTGTTTTTCTTCAAAATTCAAAAGATTTATTTGTAAAAATCAGCACAAGACAAAGATATCCTTAATATTCCTTCTCAGAATATTTGAATATTCAGAATTCTTATGAAATATAGACAGCAACTGTTTCACATAATATTAATGGTTTATACAAATGTAAACACCCATACCCATTGAGGTAACTACCTTTGATTTAGAAATTGAAGGATTTGCAGAGCACAAAGACCCACCATTAAAATCCAGCATTTTTACCTAGGGGGGGAAAAATCCCCACAAAACTATGTCTTGATTAATGTTTGGCTATGTTTACTTGCACTTGGACTAATCAGTGCAAATACACAGAAAATCCAATAAATTCTTTTAAAAATGTTTATTGTTAGTTTTAAGTATACAGTACACTGGTTAGACATTTATATAGTTTATAAAACAATACCTCTAATTGCTCTTTTTCTCCTCTGGCTCTCCACCTAGCCATTACATTACTGCTAACTGCATTTCCTGTGCCATGCTCCCCATCCCCATGACCATCTATCAACTAATTTGCACTCCTTTAACCCTTCACCCCATTCTCCCAGACCCCCAAACCCCCTCCCCTCTGACCATCACCAGATTGTCCTCTATATTTGCAAGTCTGTTTTTGATTAGTTTTTCTTTTTATTCCTTAGATTCCACATATAAGTGAAATCATATGATATTTATCTTTCTGTCTGACTTATTTCATTCAGCATAATAACCTCTAGGTCCATTCATGTCGTTGCAAATGGTAGAATTTCATTTTTTTAAATGGCTGAGTAATATTCCATTGTATATATGAACCATAACTTCTTTATCCAGTTGTCTGTCGATGGGCATTTAGGTTGTTTCCATATCTTGGCTATTGTAAATTGTGCTGCCATGAATATTGGGGTGTATAGATCTTTACAAATTATCGATTTGGTTTTCTTAATCCAATAAATTCTTGTATACACACACACATATACGCACACATAGTTGGACAATAAAAGCCTATAATTGCTCAACCCAAAGACAATCTCTTAGACTCCCTTACCTGCACCAGTAGGTAACCAGTTTTGAAAGCTATCTATGTACAAGAAAAAGTATACTTTCCAATGTCCACTTTAGATCTGGCCATAGAGAAGAATAAACAACAAAGAAACTCCCAAAGGACAAAGCCAGGAACCATGGAGAATAAGTGATTTCCTTCCTGAGGGCAAAGAGGTAAGCTTGCCAGGAGGGCTAACAAAGAACTTTTTCTGCTTCCAGGATAAAAATCTTCATGATACCTACACACAGGATTTGGCTATTACTGAGTTGACTATTGGGTTTCCTATTGTCCCCTTTTCCAAATGGGAGTGTGTTATTCTGCTTCTCCTCTACCACTGCCTTTTAGATGTGTAACCGAGCCTCAACTTTACCATTGTACATTGGATGTGCATTCAGGGTTGAGGTGAGCAGATGGCAGATAAATTGGCTTTTTGTACTGGATGTGTCAAACATAAGAAAGAATATTAGCACTTAACAGAAAGAACTGACTTCACAAGTATAATAAACTATGAAATGGATGAGACCTGGATAGGGAGTGGGTATGTTTCACAGTTGGGATATAAAGTGCACATGGCAGAAACTGTTCAACATCTTCCTCAAAACCATGTTCTCCTTTCACAGTAATAGGAATTTTAGCTAGGTATATGGCATCCTACATTTCTTAGACTCCTTTGCTGCTATGTATGATGATATGACTGTGTTCTGAATAAAAAGATGCCAGAAAAGTGATATGTGTTACTTCCAGGTCAGTCCCTTAAAAGAAAGGAACATGTCCTCCTTTTCCCGGTTTTTGCTAAGATATAAACATGGTGGTCTCCATTCACACACAAGATCAATATTCTGACAGCAAAGTGCAAATAAGACGTAAGAAGCCTGGGCTCCCAACGCTGTGCAGATTCCTTGTTCACCCTGGACTAGCATAATAATTCTTATTTTATTTAAGCAACTGATGTTTTATATCCCTTTATAGTAGCCAATCCTATATCCTAACTTAAACATGCTTACAAAAATATGACAAGAAACTTTTTGATCTAATGTGTAGAGACAAAGAATGGCTTTAAAACCCTATGCCAATTAAACTGCTTGCTAATTTAGATTGTGATTCACTGTGGTAATTCCATGTTTTATAAAACCATTTGCAACAAGATAATAGTCGTTAAAATACAGTGCTAAATTACCACTTATTTTTAAAAATTAGAAAAAGGCCAAACACTGAAAACTCAGTGAAATGAAAAACATTCTTCTAAAAAAATTTGTAAACACAGCAAGAATACCTTGAGTTATAAAATATGAAAAATTTTAAACTAATTTGTTAAGGTGGCAATTATTAAAATGTAAATTTTGTATTAGCACATATGTATTATAGAGTTGGTTAGAATTAAAATATCAGTTCATTTTCAATATTTTTTTAAAAACAATTTCAATTGAAAAAATCTATCATATAGATTAATATTAACTTAATATTTACTCAATATTTACAAACAATGTTTTTTAAGAAAAAACATACATATTGATGTCTCCTGAAAGTCAGAGAACACAGTTCACATAATGCTTTCCATGTATCTTTCACATCTAGAATATTGCTTTGTTCATTCAAGAGTTAGATATAAATAAGATATAGTGTTGTACCATGCATAACATACCCTTTAAAGGAGCAATGTTTGATATAAACTGATAAACAGCATATCCCTTGTCACAGCAGCTGGATGCCCTAATTGGCAACTAAAATACTAGCTCCCCACAGATTTATTTTCACTGAGGTCTGCTTGCCATTGACACAGTACAGAATCCTCATAAGCCAAATAACATTTGTAAGCATTTAAACCATGAAAGAATTATAAGAAAGACACATTTACTGTAACAAGTTGTCTTCCATAACTTTTCAGCCAAGATTCTGGGCTACTGGAGCAGATCACTCCCAGCAGCACATCCTTACTTGTCATTCTCTTGGAGTGCAAGACACTTTTTCTGAGGAATCTATTGTTATGAAGATTGAAATCCTTTAAATTTTTAATTCACAGCGGTTTAAATAATTTAATGCAGTTCCCATTGATAACTACATGTTGTAGAAATTTATAAGTGGTTTCTGCCATGCGGCCTATCCCTCGGCCCCTAGATCTGAAATTTGGGATTTGAAGGTTTAATACCTTTCTATCCACTGTCACACCCACTCCCAATACACACTTTACCTTTGTGTGGTACATCTGTCTCTCTCTCCTACACTTTCACTCAAATTGTGTTTCAGGGAACTGTAGAAATAATTCTGAATCATCCCTTCATATCTCTTCTCCTAGTCAGCACTATGCTTTCCATCCAGCAGGTTCTTAGAGGGGTGGGAGAGGGAAGTGGGAGAGGGAAGACCATGGAAGCAATTCAAAATAGCAAAAAAAAAAAAAAAAAAAAAAAAAAAAAAAAAAAAAAAAAAAAAAAAAAAAGGAAGGAAGGAAGGAAGAAAAATCACCTGTGCTCTCTCCCACCTGTGCAATCCACTCACGGTACAACTTTTACACAATATGGGTATTCATATCATTCCTACTACATTTTCATATAAGTAAATGGTTTAAATTAAGAATTTGTAATAGGAGAAAATTCTTGTTAACAAGGAAGAGGTTAAAGACTCAAGTTTCTGAGGAAAATTAGAAATAAGCAGGATTACTAAATATTAAATTTTATTTTCTTAAAGGTTGTCTTTACTTAAAAAACTAGTTTATTTAGAAAGAAGTAAATTAAGGACAAAGACCAAAGATCTAAATCTTGTTCGACCACACAATTTTGGTATAAATTTCATTTATCTTATAGAAACCTATATCAAAAACAGTATCAACAAGATCATTCATAAATTCAGATCATTTTAGCATCTAAAACAGACACAAGTTATTCAATAAATACTAGCTGACTGGTTGCTTTGTAGAAGGGGAAAACATAATTTGTTAGGATTGAATGAGATGGTTAACACTATGATGGTGATAATAATATTTGTCATTTATCAACTGCCTACTAGGTATGCCAGTCGCTTTACATACATAATTTTTATTCTGTACAAGAATCCTAAAAAATAATGTTTACAATGTTACAGGTGAGAAAAGCAATGCATAGAAAATTAAGTGCCGGAACCAGAATTCAAGTTAAAATCTATATATATATATATATATATATATATATATATATATATATATATATATATATATATATATATATATTCTGCCTGGGTAGAGCCCTCGTAGCAGTGATAATATGACTATTATACTTGTGTACTGAACTCAGGATAGAAAGAGTTGTAGCCACAAAGCATGAGTATAATACATGCTGATCCCATCACTGAAACACAACATGAATCTGGAAGGACAGGTATTCTAAGCTATCTAAAATCTAGCTGACTCCTGAGCTTGAGTAGAAAGAGTTCTGATTGCAAACTCTGACAACAAGGAGTTATCTATCTATTTGGTTCTTAAGTTTGGAATGGAAAATAGCAACCGTGTGAATACTGACAGATTCATTAAAAAAAAAATTCAGTTCCTGAGTTCAGATGGCTAGAGGTCAGTTGGCAGGAGATACCATCTGAACAGGTTCACTGGTATGCTTGCCACGAGTCCTGTACTATATTCAATGCGGGAAACAGAGGAGATTTAAAATATGAACTTTGATTCATTCACAAGGTATTACAATCTATGATAGTGTATGAAGTAAAACTAAGTCAAATGATATAAAGAACAATAATTTTTAAAAGCAAAGATTGATAAAAATAATCACAAAAGCACAAGGCTGGGGATAAGATACAATAGCTCCTATTTATTATAGGAGGAAAGAAAAAATTGGCAGAACCTGGGCATTAAAAAAAGGGGGGCAAGGGCGGGAGACATTTCTATCCAAGGGGAAGCATCATGAGTTGGAAGCTGGGAATTTAATAGAGTGTATTCATAGCAGAGTGAGAACTGCCTGACATTCATATGTCTGACCCTTCACAATGCCTGCAGTCACAGGATGCCTCCACCATCATTTCTTCCAGCTCCTATTCACACAATTGCTTTGCTATGACATGCATGATGCCTTTTGTTGTGTATAAAGGTTACCCTCAGTTTGCTTAGCATTTCCTTGAAGACTCTCTCACTGAACATTTGTATTTACAATCCAGTGGTTATGTCTTTGTTTCTTTGAAGCAAACCCAACACTTCTTCACCTTCTGTCAATCATTTACGTTTGCCAGAAAGTGAAATAAATGGCAGTGGAAAGGCCAAAGTGAAGTGCATTATTGCACTTGGCAGGACTCCCTCAGCTCAAAGAGGCAGCTGGTTCCCTCTTTAGTTGACAGCCTTTGCAGAACTGTGCACTCACATTCAAGGGAGAATTCAGCATCATCTGCAGTGCTGGCTCTTACTGGCAAAAGTGTAAAAATAAAATTCAGATCATCAGAAGAATGTATACCATATACTAGATGTTATATATAAGAGAATCAACATTTAAAAGGAAATGTCTTTTGACACAATAGCATTAAAAAGAACATGTACTGTACCCAGTCTTTGATCCTCTGCAGATACTTCTGCCCTACTTGCATCATCTCCTAACACTATCAGCTGCCTCACTCTCACTTGCAGAGAGGGCTGGGCTCCTGGTGCTGCACTGGAACTGCCTGCAGCAGCTTGGCACCAGACCTGGTCTGACTGACTAGGTCTTGGCACCACTTCTAGATTCAAATGAAGGGCTGCTCTGCAGTTGTCAGGATCAGGCTTCCCAGTCCAGAAGGCTGAGTAGCAGAACCCAGAAGTCCAGAGGGCTAACAGTGTCCAATGAAAGACAAGAGATTGGAAGAAAAATCCATAAATTATTTCTATTTCCTCCTTCCGTCAGACTGTTCGCAAAAGAGGTTTATTCAGAGATAACCCTAGAGACAATGCTGTGTTTAAAACTCAATATGTGAACTTTGCATCTGTTATCCCATCTCCTCTTGCCTTTCTTCATTTTTTTCCTCTCATTTCACTACCCTTGGATTGTACTCCTGGTAAAGCATTAACTCCTAGGCTTTACCTCAGGCTCTGTTGCCTAGGAAACTGAAGCTAACATAGGCAGTATTAAACAGGGGCAACTTTGTGATACTTTCCCCAAAGAAATAAAAGAGAAGAGATAGTTTTTAACTATCTATCACTGTGCTTGCAGGAGAGTAAGGAAAAGAACAAGTTTAGCATTTACAATGTGCCTGGCACTGTTTCAAATAATCTCATTTAATCCTTTTAATAAACCATCCAAATTTATCGATGAAAAACAAGGAAATATAGGAAAAGTAGTTAAGCTTTCAACTTGTATAATACTGAGCTTGCACAGTAGTGCTGGAGTCAGTGGAGCAGTCAGGCGGATCTGTGCAGGCATATCCTAGAACCTGAGTACCTACCATACTAAATCAACCTGCAGGAAGCGCTTTAGTCCTTTCCTCCTCATTCTGAAAGCTTGTTTCACCTTTTTTATTTTCCATTTACATGCTAATCAAAGCTCTGGGGCAGCCAGACAGCACTTTCCTAAGCCAATTCTTCCTTAAAATTGGCAGAGTATGCAATACAGATGTCATCTTCATGTCAAATGTCACAGTCTTTGTCTATTTGCCTTTTAAAAACAGAAAACCTGTTGAATTTCAGCTAATTTAACTTTCGTTTTATTTTCCAGGTCTTTAAAGAAATGACATAAGTTCCATCTAAACAATTCCCCTTATTGCTTTTAGTAAATCTATTTACAAATAACTAGACGTAAATAAAACTCTGAATTTCATTTTAGTTAATTTTGCTATTTTACAGTATCAATATATTGTACCGATCAAACAGTACAGATATATCAACACAGTATTAGTACCCAAGTTAACAGAGACCACAAAAGATTCTACAGACTTACAGAATAATCACAAACATTTTTATATTATGTGCCAGGCACTGTTTTATGTGCTTAACATTTCTTAACTCATTCAACCTCAGAACCTGAAAGACCTTAAAGATCATGTTGAGTTCAACATCCCACTACTACTTAAAGCTCCTTCATGACTTTGTCGTGGGAATATCCCTCACTGAGTAGAAGAGCTCACGTGCTAACGTTCAGGAGAGCTTGGTCTACCACTTATTCATCAGGTAATTGATTAGGTAATATCTGTATGACACTTTTCAGGTGTCATTTCCTGTTAATATAGGGAAGAGGCATGAGAACTACACAAATTAACTAAATAATAAACTAAGTTGTATTCGGAGTCTGTGACATGCTGCCAGACCATGGGAAACCTACAGAACAAAGAAAGATTTCTGTCGAGATTACTAAAAACTTTTCACCCATAACTTGCACACTATTTACCTATACCTGGAATGAAAAATAAACTGAAACTGAATTCCTCGAACACTCAGAGATCTCACTCTATGGCTTTGGGAGAAGACCATGCCTGTCTGTGGAGTGTTATTCCTCCCCTAACAAATTTTCCTTTTGTTTACTTTCCTTTTGTCTCTACCTCTGTCTCACACTAGAACTTTTCTGCAGGTGTAGGGCTCAAGACTCCACTCAGGGAGATTCACCCTGCCTGTACCACTTTGACACTTATGATGACCTTATGTATAGTTGCAGCTTCCAAGTCTTTATCTCCAACCTAATCTGTTTCCTCAGTTCTAGGCCCACAGAGTCACCCAGATGTCCTACAGGCATTCAAACTCAAATGCTTGACACTATTCATACTGTCTTTTCACCACACTCTGCTCTTCTCACACCAATTCCCAGATCTGTTCATGAGAAACCCCAGTCATCCTAAACTTCTCTCTTACTCATCTCACATCTTATCCATTATCAAGATGGTTCATTTTGTCTTTGTAAATTCTTAAATCATCTCCATTCTAACTGTTTCTGCCTTCATTAAGGTCAATGTCACTCTCATCTGGTTGACAGTAACAATCTTTTCACTGTTCTCACTATGTCCAGTCTTCCCATCTCCCTGGCCTCTACCTTACATCACTTTAAACTCTCTTCCACATGATTGCTTTCTAACATCAGTGCAAAAATGCTAATTTTTCTATTTAAAATCTCTTAATAGCTTCCCATCACCTTTAAAGTTAGGCTGACCTGTTTCAACAGAACACTTCAGATTCTCTCAGTCCCCATTGCTTTAGGGATATTCTGTCTTCTGCCTGAAACATCCATCCTCAGCCCACCTATTTCATCCTCTCCCTTCTTGACCAGCATCATTTCCTTTTGGAGGCCAGATTTCCTAAGGGTTAAGTCCCCTTCCTCCATCTTTCCATAGCATCCATACATAACACTTTAAGTAGAGCTATATGTCTGGCTAAATCTTTTCTCCATGATACCATGAGATCTCCAAGAGCAGAAAAGGTCTCCATCTTTTATCTTCACTACAAAGTAACAGTCAAAACTCAGTAAATACGGAATTAAATAAATGAACAACTCAACAACTCATCTTACTAAACAAAATTTTATGTTTTTATATCAAGTGGTAGACATAAGACTTTACTCAAATCATCATTTAAAAAGTAAAAGAAACAAGTAATTCTATGTATGGATATACACATATATATATATACATGCACTAAATATCAGATCATAGAATTTGAGGGGACCAGAAAGATTATTTATTCTAACTCTCATTTATCCATTTATAGAGAAAAACATGCAAATCAGGACAGGCTAAGTCACTTGCTTAAGGTCTCAAAACTGGAAATCTACCCCAATCCAGGGATAGGTTACTTCTATAATAAGATTGCTTCTTATTTGGCAGATCATGGTTCATGACATTTACAATGTCACTGAGGATCTCCTAACTAATTAAGATACTGAGCACATTTTCATTTCTAATTAACAAACAGAATAAGCAAGGGCTGATATGATGAAAATATAAAATAATCAATCTTAAAATAACCTTAAAAATCATTAATCAGACTCCTTAAAAAGTGATGCATATTTGCTATATACCTACAAAGGTCATCATCACCTAATGGCAATTAATGGAGTATATTTTTTCCTATAGCAGTTGTAGCAAATTACCACAAAATCTTCAACTTAAAATAACACAAATTTATTATCTTACAGTTTTGTAGTTCAGAAATTCAAAATGGGTTTCACTGGGCTAAAATTGAGGTATCACTAGGGCTGCATTCCTTTCTGGAGGCTCTAGGAGAGGATCTTTTTCCTTCCACTTTTTAGTCTCTAGAGGACACCCGCATTCCTTGAGTCATGGCCATCTTCCTCCATCTTCCAAGCCAGCAGCAGTGGTCAAGTTCTTCTCATATCACATCACTGTGACCTCCTCTTCTGCCTCCCTCTTCCCTGTTTAAGGACCCTTGTGATTACATGGGGCGCATTCAGATAACTCAGGTTAATGTCCCTATTTTAAGATCAGCTGATTAGCAGCTTTAATATTTCATCCCCTACCATAATTTCCCTTTGCTATGTTATACAACATATCCACAGGTTCTGGGGATTAGGATTTGGACAAATTGAGGGACTATTATTCGACCTACCATAGGAGGTATGATATGATATATGATATGATATGATATATATGATATGATATGATATATATGATATATGATAGGATATGATATGATATGTTATATGACATGATGTGATGACATATATCCTCCATTTTATATAACTGATAAAAATAGAATATCAAAGAAAAACAATATCAAGTAATTTCAATCTACATAAGTAATCGTCCTATTTTACCAGCAAATATAGATGTAGGAAAAGTCTGGGGCAGAGGAACCAGAGAAGGGTACAAGAACCTCTCCTCATGTAGATAAATCACCATACCTAAGAAGTCACTTGTTTCTTCAAAAGACAGAAAGTCATTTGCAGATGAAAAGTTGAGAACAAGATGCCTGAGAAGTAAACAATTGGCTCCATTCTATTTTAACTACTGGAATCATCCTAAGAGTTGGTTAACTGCAAGAAATAAATTTGAAGGGAGTCTTAGAAAGCTTTCAATCCAAACTCATGATATAAAGGGGTACAGTGCCAAGAAGAGAGGATCTTAGATTAGAGTCACCATAATTGAAAAGTAGCAATTACTGTCTATATTGCCTAATCATACCTGTTTGTTTTCCTTTTCTAAAATGTATCTTTGGAGAAAATATATAAATGGATAAACATATAGGGGTAAATCTTCATTAATTCAGATTTGGCAATGGATTCTTAGATATAACACACCAAAAGCACAAGCAGCTAAAGAAAAAAAATAGATATATTAGACTTGATCAAATTTAAAACTTTCGTGCATCAAAGGGCATTATAAATGAGGTAAAAAGTTAACTTATGGAGTGAGATAAAATATTTGTAAACCATAAATCAGATAAAGGTCTAATATCCAGAATGTTTAAAAAAACACAACTCAATAATACAGACAAATAACACAAGTTAAAAATGAGGAAAAGATATGAATAGATATTTCTCAAAAAAAGAAATACAAATAGTCAATAAGTACATGAAAAGATGTTCAACACCTTTGGTCATTAAAGAAATTCAAATTAAAACTACAAACAGAGACCATTACATACCCAACAGGATGAGCTATAATCAAAAGGACTGATGATACCAAATGTTCACAAAGATGTGAAGACCTTCCAGGTGAGAATATTAAATGGTATAACTATTCTGGAACACTGACCATATCTTAAAAAGTTAAGCATCACTTACCATAAACACAGTAATTCCACTCTTATATATTTATTCAAAAGAAATAAAAGCAGATGTATGCAAAAATTCACGGCAGCATTATTCAAAATAGCCAAAAACTAAGAACAATCCAAAATTTACCAATTAAATGGTGAATAAATGAAATGCAATACTACTCTGAAATAAAAAAGAATGAACTACTAATACATGCAAATACATGGATGAACCTCAAAAACATAATACTAAGTGAAAGACATCAGACTCCAAGACTAAATATTATATGATTCCATTTACTTCTAAAAATTCTAGATAAGGCAAACTACAGAGACTGAAAGTAGACCAGTGATTAACTGAGACTGGGAAAGGGAGGAGAGATTGACAGCAAACAAGAAAAAAAAATTCTTGGGGTAAGGGAAGTCTTTTTAAAATTGTATTGTGGTGATGGTTTCACAAATGCATAAATTTACTAAAATTGATTGAACCAGATGCTCATATCGGGTAAATTTTATGATCTATAAATTATACCCCAATAAAACTGTTAAAAATGTTTTATTCAGTTATTTATAATTCATATCATAAATTTGGCTTACTATTAATTTTTTTTAATTTAAAGAACTATATTGATGAGAAGTCATATCAAAGTACCATTTGAAATTATAATGTATATAGCAGTGTTTCTCAATGTATGGTCAAACCCATATCAAAATAATATTGAGAGCTGGTAAAACTGCACTCCCACCTCTACCTCCAACTCCTGACTTCACACACACCACTCCCTACCTTAAACAACTTCATTTTTTCCATAGTGTTTTATCACTCTCTAACATACTATATAATTAACTTATTTATTATGTTATTGCCTTTTTCCCAGCAGTGATAACCACATTCCCACACATGTACACAAGAAAGAAGGCTTCAAGAGGGAACACATTGCCATACACCTAGAATCTAGAACAGTTCCTGGCACCTATTGTAGGTACTCAAATATTTCTGAATGAGTGAAATTTAGGTTCCTGGGCCTCACTACAGATCTACCAAGTAGACCCTTGGAGCGCGGCCCTGGAATCTATGTCTTCGCCAGTTCTTTTAAATAATGGCAAATTAACATTTGGGATCCACTGGCCCACAGCCCTTCGCACATGGCCATAGCAACTTGAGTGGTGGCAAAAATAGTCTAAAGGCAAGACTGGCAATGAAGATATAAATAGCTATGTGCTGAGCTTACAGACTTAACACAATGTTAGATGAAGTGAGGATCAAATTCCTAGATTTTGAGTATGACATACAAAGTTTTGCCTTCACCACAGCTACCCACACAAATCTAACACAATACTCTTAGTCATAAGACTTTGAAATTGTATCCCAAGGGGCTTTTAAGTAACCACAAGTCAAATTAAAACTAAAAAAGATTCTTCTAACTGGATTTTAGCTGCAAACTCAAAGTAACTGACATATTCTTGTTATTTCTGGTGCCAACAATGCTGTATACACTATTTAAAATATACACTTTAATCTGTTTTGGGAAATGTACCCTCTGCATTCAAAAAACCATCATAAACAAGCCAGACTGAAAAAGCTGAAAATCACATTATATCACTTATATGTGTGATATGAACCTAAAAACAAGAAATGAATAGGACAAACAAACAGAGACTCATGGACATGGACTATAAACTAGTGATTACCACAGGGTGGGGGTGGGGGGAGGGGGGACGGGTTAAAGGGGTTCAAAATATATGGTGACAGAAAGAAATCTAACTATGGGTGGTGAACACACAGTGTAAATATATATATGCCTAACTGTTAAAGTGTACAGCTGAAACTTATTGTATTTCATTAACCAATGTCACCATAAAAAATTAATTAATTAATTAATTTTTAAAAACTGGCAAAGCAGCTTGATTCAATGATACTATATAAATAAATGTGAAAGTTAAATTGTATTAATTAAAAAAAAAACATCATAAGGAGGAAAAGTAATTGAATTTCAGTTAAAAGTGGCCATGTTTGGTATCAAAGGATAGTTCTTGAAAAAATTCTTTTACAAGATATCACACATAGAGATACAAAGAAATAAGGAAAAACAGACCAGTGATGAGAGATACTACCACATTCCCTCACCTGTCAAACAGAAATAAATAATATCTAATTACTTATCATGCAGGTTGTAATGAGGCTAAAATGAAATAATTAGAAGATACTTAGAGTCCAAAAAATATATATTCCTATTTTGTTTTTGTAGTATACATTTTAGACATGATTCTCTTGCCTGTCCTCCCAGATCTCTTGTAGGCAGTAACTCTTTCTAATCTTTACTCTGAAATTATAAGGGTTTACCAAACTGCTATGTGTAGAAGTTCTCTAAGATATAAAAGTCATTTTAAAAAAAGTTTTTGGTAGAATAAGAATTCCAAAATGAAATATTAAAAAGTTTTTTTCTTCTCTGTAAGTAGCTTACCTTTATTCAATTATATTTAAACATCAAATCTAACGTTTTGCTCATTTTAGCACTCTTTATAGATAAATGTTTTAATCTCATTTGATAACCTCGATGAAGGAAATGAACTACAATAGAAAGAGGAGAAGTGAGATGCTTGAGGGATTTGAAACGTAGGTACTATGCCTTTACAGACACTGTCAAGATGCGATTTTTTAAAATTTTGTGCCAATCACATGAACTACTTTAATGTTTTTATATGAATAGTCATTGACTATCCCCCAATTTAAGATTGGTATCTTTAAACATTCTGAGAGCTAAGTTTAAGGAGAAAACCAGCTCAGATGCATTCGCATGTCAACCAAACAGCTTAAGAGTTCATTAAACTCATTTGTCTTACATTTTCTGAGCACTGAGCTAGATGTCTGGGGCACAAGATAACTATGAACTAGTAGAGGATAGAAGCATGAAAATAAAAACCTGCAACATTGTATACTACGTACAATATAGAAATCTATATAAAGATTATCATAAACCTGGTAAAAAGGGGAGAGTAGTAAATTGCCCAAACGATATTAATAGAGGGTAACAAAATAAATCCCCACTTGATTCTACTTGAATTCAAAACACCATCATCTCTCTTAAATTACAACAGCCTTCTTTCTATTTTCCTTAATTGTATTTTTGCTGGAGTCATCATCTCTCCCCCTATGCATTCTCCATATAACATCCACTACTGTATTTCTAAAACATTTACTTAATCATGTTACCCCCTAATTTTAAAACTTTCGATTCAAACTCTTTTTTTGTTTTGTAAGACTTCAGCATCTTTTTTCTCACCTCCATCAGACATAAACTTCCCCTTTCTACAAATCCAATCCATCTTCCAAAGCCCAGACAGTGACCTCCCTAGCATTCCAGCCAACACTGACTTTTTTGTTCTCTGAACTCCTACATCATTTATTAGCTATATGATTCATTTTATGCTAAATCCTATCTTGCCATACATTTCCCTTTCCTGTTTTTTGAATGAATCTGTTTTCCATATGAAGGTAAAATCTTCAATCCCCAAATCCATTCTTTGTACTTGTTTGGAAAGCGTACATATTCCATAAATACTTGTTGAAATAAATAACTATCATGAAAATTATTTTTAGTTCATTTATCATAGAACCACACATTCAAAAATGGTAACTAAAAAACACTGTACCTAAATTAGATATCTTTCTGCTCTCAAATAAACATTAAGAAAGTTGTTATTTTAAAAGTTAATATTTACTATATTTTTAACTCTCACATTGTAAAATGTTCTTGGACAGCCAGGTTAGTAGTTTCATGGCCTTTATAAACCAAAACTTTTCCTTCTGCTTACATTATTTTTTAATAAAGAAAAAATCCCACTATTTTAAGTGAATCTCCCATGAATTACTTGGCTCCCTATTAATTCTTTTATTAAACAAATATTTATTAAAGAACTATTATGTGTCAAGCACTAGAGAAAAAACATTGAATAAAATAGATGAAGTGCCTACCCTCGAGTAACTTAGATTCCAGTGAGGAAGAAGTCAGTGTAGAATATATCAGTAGTGAAATGTAATGGAGAAGGCTAAAGCAGAAGAGGAAGTAGAATGTCAAGGTTGAGGAAACAAGGAGGTTGCTATTTTATACAGGGTAGTCAGAGATGTCATGCAGACATCTGGAGGAAGAGTGGTACAGACAAAAGAGGAAACAGCAAGTGTAAAGGTCCAGTGATGTGCATTTGTTTTTTAGAATAACTCTGCCATAGGAAATGAATAAGTGTGTAGTTGATAAGGTGAAATATTTAAGCTGCATTAAGCATGGAAGGGTACTTAGTGAGTGAAACATAGGCAGAATTTATAAGACATGTTCCACATATAAATGAAAGTGGTGAGTAAGTCAATCATATGTCCCTAAGCAGAGAAAGGAATGGAAGGAACAAGAGAAGCCTGAATTCATGAGCCACTAAATATTCGAGCCACCTAATATTCAAGAGGCTCTAAATATGAGATACCTGATGTATTAAAGATTCATGAACACTAACTAAACATGAGATATATGAGGCACTCTAAATGTATGAGGTCTCAAGTCAGTTATCTCATGTGTTCTCTGCTCAGGAAACACAAATAAAATTCACAGCTGCTCAGTAAGTTAATTGGCAAGCTACAGGTAAGGGTAGGTATACTTGCCCCTGTGTCTCTCTGACAGAGCAAGTATGTACCAGGGTATCGTCTATCTGCCTGGGCCACTCACTCACCACAGTTCTGGTCCTCTCTGCTAAGACAGAGAGAAAAGACATATGAAAACTGTGTTTCCCAAGATTCATGGAATGTGGTCCTTCACTCACTGTGCCTTCTAAGTGTATTCACTTTACTCCATTTCTTTTCCTTTCCTCTCATAGTGTATTTTAAATATATTTAATACCATGTATTTGAGCATCTTAATTTGCCTTGTGAGCCATTCTGTTCCATGACCTCCATGGTAGATTGCCTGGTATAGCACATGCCGACTACCATTTCCCAAACAATAGGTGCTTAGACTGATCACTCCCAGCAGGTTGAAAGAACAGTCTAGATACCAGTGGATCAGGGACAGAGTAAGAGAGAAAAGGAGAGAGCAGGGGTTCAAAACTTTAGAGACTGCATGGTGTAGTGCCTTGTAAGCTACTGTAAAGATTTTGGCTTTTACCCTCAGTAAAATGGGAAGTTATTGTAGGGTTCTGAGTAGAGTGGTATGATGTGACTTCCATCTTAAAAGTATATCACTCTATAGAGAATAGGTTATAAAAGGTCAGAGCAGGGAGGTAAATTTAAAAGGTACTACAATAATTCAGGCAAGAGATGGTGGTGACTTGCACCACAATGGCAACAGTAGAGGTGATATTATTTAAATCTTGTATATTTTAAAGGTAGAGCCAACAAACTTGCTGATGGATTACAGCTAAAATATGACTAATGAAATCCAAGATTATTGGCCTGAGCAACTAGTGAGTATAAGGAATGGAAAGACGTGTGTCATAAAGACTAAAACAAGGTAATTTGTCATAACACTATCAAATAAGGAGCTATCAAATCTATTTAAGATATTGTTCATGTAAATGGAAATAACCTTCTTTTAAAAAGAACAGTATAAAAATAGTATATCTACTTTATTAAACTAATTGATTTAAAAATATGGAATAGAAATTATGTTTAAGGCATATATGTATGTGCATCTGTCTAAAGTCTAAAATAAGTACCTATCAACAAGTAGTATTCTCTGGGTTGTAATACAGACAATTTTTATCTTTCTTTTTAATCTTGTATACTTTCCTAAGTTTCTATAATATATATAATAAGAAAAGTTTTAAGAAATGAATAGAACTACACATTTTTGTAAACATTCTATGTTCCTTAGAACAAAAAAGTGATGGGAATCTTGGCCTCATAAACTCCAAATGATGTGCCTTAATAATACAGGACCAGCAAGGATAAGGACTTAAGAGTCGGAATAGAAGGAAACTCTACAATTATGGAGATTGTTCCCTAAGAAGGTAATCAGGTCCTTTAGACAGTCCCTCAGGAAATTAGACTAGAGACCCAATCAAAATTCAGTTATTAATATATGCACTAGATTATACAATTAGGAGATGAGAAAAAGCCACAGTAAATTTAGACAAAGACAAAATTCCTGCATCAAAGAGGACACAAGTTTTGCACATAGACAAAGTCAGTATAGTGAGGTGGCGAGGAACATGGACCCTGGTAGCAGATTAAATGATTGGGATTTAAGTCTTGGCTCTGCCACTCTACAGTTCAATGCACTTAGGCAAGTAACTGAATCTCCCCATGGCTCAGTTTCCCTGTTTCTAAAAATAAGGATCAAAGTACCTATTTCCTGTGGTTGTCAAGAGGATTGGTTACATGTGCATATTTACTATTAAACAAGATTAAATTCAGGGTCCTGAATAAGGAGCAGACTAAGGCAATGTATAAAGCAGGAGAGAAGAACAAAAAGTTCTGAGACCTTCGACTGAAAAGGCAGTCAGGCTCAGTCCTAATTCTGGGTGTAGCAAAGAATAAAGGCTCCATACGAGGGGTTCCAGGGGATCTTAGCAATCATAAAATGATTTAATCCCAACCTGCACTGGAAAAGAGGGGAATGGGACAACCCACAGAAAACTTAGAGGCATCACTGGAGCCAAACAAGAGGAAAATTAATCTAGGCTAGGAAAGAAGACAGGTGGGTGCCCCCAGTTTATTAATTGGAAAACAGAAGGTCTGAGAGATCATTTATCCCAAGTCACATGGACAGCAAGGATATCATCTGTGAGGTGGAAATATACTTCATGAAAACTGCAATAACTTCAGCAATAAAAAGTCAAATTTTCTATTAGGACAGAATTAGGCTGAGATGATACATGTATAAAAGGCAAGAGGAATCATACTGCTTTTTTAACAATCACCTATAAGTCACTAAGGGCCCTTCTGAAAAATGGACTTCACATTTCTGACAACCACAGGCAAAAAGTATTTATTTAATAGAAGTTAAAGAAATTTAAATATGTTCCTTTGTGACGCCACTCCAATTAATTTTCCCAAATCTTACTGGAATGAAAGGCAAAGAATAAGAATAAAAAGCATCATTTATGACTTCTCTGTATATTGCTTTTACCATTTGTGCTTCCTGTGTACAGAAGTGACAGAAAGTTCTTCTGCTAATAAGTGAAAACAGCAATAGAGAAACAAAGCAGAGTTAATGTGATATAACAAACTACCCTTTCTGGTCAAAGTAAAAAGCCCCAGTCTCAAGGCTTTAAAGCTATTGTCTACTGTTCAAAACTTTCTTTGCCCATGTGTGAATGCTCAGCCTCTAATTTAGTGATACAGAAAGAGAGCAGAGTCTATGGTCTTTTAAGTGTTAAAAGGGGAGAGTCTTCAACTACCGCTACTTTCTTGCTAATCACAGCTTTTTGCTAATAGTGTCAAACACTATTAACTATGTATACAAATAGAGAAAGGTTGATTTAGAATCAAGCTTTAAAGACTATTTTATCTCTAAAGGAAAATAAAAGATATGTAGTTCTGTTGGTGCATCTGAAATCAGAACCAACAAATCTAAAACAAAATGGTTAGTTATTGCAAAGGAGAAAACTATCTTCTATCTAGGTTTTGAAAAGGCTCCTTAAGACAAGTGGTTTCTTTATAAAATTATATTCATGGAAACCAGACTAAAAGATTAATTTAATTTAAAAGGATAAATATTTATTGAGCATCCTCTTTTTGAAAAGCCCATGTTTGGCAATGGTGAGAAACCAAGATGAATAAAATAAGAGTTCACCCTCACAGTGTTTGCATTTCAGAGAAATCAGACATGTTCCTTAAAAAAAAAATAGAAGATAAAATGGTAAGTACTGCAAATGAGAATTTTAAAAAAATGTTCTAGAAAACTAAAGGGAACTATTGTCAAAAGGAAATCAGGAAAAGGTCAGAAAGTACAGTATGGAAGGAAAAACAGAACATTTATAAGAAATAGTTTCTATTATAGAAAGTTGTAGTTTTCAGAAGAGCTAAAAGGTTGGAGAATGATATGGAAAAATGAACTTGTTTCCAGGTCAAAAGAAACAAGAACAATTAGATTAGAACGTAGACAATTCAAAGTAAATTTTTTGCCCAATTGCCCTATTTATAAAGATAATTTTTGAGAAATATTTATATTTTAAAAAAATGCTTTAAATCACAGTTCAATATACCAAGGATTGAAGTGTGTTCACACATTAAATGTTACCAACAACAGTAAAGGCCAAGTTCCCATGATTCTACAAACACTGAGCCAACTCAAAGAACTTGAGAGTGCATGGGAGGTACACTTGGCTAAGCACCAAACACTGAACCAAAACCAGTGCCCAGAATATCAATCAAAGGCATGTCTCATGAGAAGTGTTTAAAATGTTCCCTCTTCTTAAATCCCTCTCAAATCTTTTTCAATAAAAAGTATTTTGGTAGACTCTTATATTTTGGAAATGAAATTACAGGATTAATAATGAATGTATTTATCAGTTATGTATAATATAAAAAAGGAGTACTGTACAAATACATGGAAATCAGTTCAGCCAAAATGTCTTTAGAGTCTCTGGGCCATACCACCCTGAACACGCCCAATCTCGTCAAAATGTCTTTTGAACCACTGATTCAATATACTTTCTTGCCAAGCTAGTTATGAGTTGCAAATATACAACTATGCAAATATGCAGAGAAACAGACTAAGATATTTGATTCACTCATTCTTCCTACTACTCTTATAAATATTGAATTATACATATTGATGAAAAAAAAAAAAGAAAGCTAGCAGCCCATAAAAACTGTGTATCTGAGTATTCCGAATAATTGCATAGAATAATCTGGTTCTAAAAAAGAACAGTGAATGTGCCTTTTAGGAGATTTTATGCAATTATGAAGAGACACTACAGATATTTTATTTTATAAAACACAAAAGGATCTCTGGATATATACCAGAATATTGGAAATCCTCCTGAACTACCAAAACCACTTGAGTAGAGCAGATGGGTCAATTTTTTTCTGGAAAGTCAAGGAGAAAGTTATAATGGCAGTTTAAAGGTTTGTTAGGTTTAGAAACATTTCATTTTCATGTCTCTAAGGAGTTCTGATATATTTCTAAAATAAAAGAAACCCCCTCCACCTCTACTGAGAATTTAGTTCTACCATTGTAACATATATCATATTACTGAAAAAAAGAAGTGTGTATAAGACCCAAAAACTATAAAATATTCTGCAATGCATTACAAAAAAAATTCTATCATCATATCATTGGTGTGCTTCATGAAGCACTATTTGGCATATGCTTGTGAAAACTGGCACTACCTGTGTATTCATGATTCAGGAATGTGTGTCATCCCCATTTAAAAAATCAAGATCCCAATAATGCGCGCCTTTTCCATTTTAAGACAAGAATACACATCAAAAACCTTCAAACATTCCTTCTTGACACAAAAGCCTAAAGGTCATTCATTCATCCATTTTTTTTTCATCCATCAAACACTGTTGAATACCTAGGTATTCTGTGCAAAACAGTAAGCTAGGCAATTAGAATAAAGATATATAACACACAACCAATGCCCTTACACAACTCACAGTCTAGAGTCAGTAAGATAAAGTATATTTACTGACTAAAATATGCTAAAATATAATCAGGATAAGTTTTCTAATTGGAGAACTTTATGTCTGAATGTCTGATGATGTATGTATATGTGTCTATATATGTATATACATATAAGTGCAATATGTATATACATAAGTGGGTGTGTATACACACACACACAGACATATTTTTTAAAAAACTTTTCAATTTTAGATAGCTTATATGGTGTGATATGGAAAGAGCACCGGTCTAAGAATCAAGACCTACATTTTAGTCAAGTACAGCTTCTTATTAGCTATGTGACCTAGGGCAGGCCACTTAACTTTCATTAGCCTATTTCCCAATGCATAAAGTGAAGATAATAATACCTGTTTCACCTACTTCACAGGCTTGTTATGGAGATAAAATGGCAAAAGATGCAATAGTGTCTATTAAATTATAGAACTCTACAAACATACAAGATTATTATAATCTAAAACATGAGAACTTATTTTAACTTCCAATAGTATTGAAATAGCTAAAATACATTTATATAAGTTTTTAAAACAATTTCCGCTTAATAGTAAAATCATACCTTTTTTGAAACTAATGTTGATGGTTTAATAAAAATTGAGTTAATGTTAAAATTAATGTTGTATTAATATTAGCAAAAATTAAGTTAATATAAAGAACTGCCACCTGGCCAGTTTGTCAAAGGACCAGATACATTCTAATCACCTAGAAGCCTGTTAAATATGCTAACTTGCAAATCTGAATTACTAGAGGGCTGAGTTTCAGAATCCACAAATTTATCAAGCACCCAGGAGAATTTCACAAACATTATAATGTAAGAGCCAATAACCTATGGTGAAAGATCACCTTATACTCTTGACCATACTAGCAAATAAGATCAAGAAAAAATGGTGTCTTGATTAGAAAAAATGGTGTCTTGATTATCACATTGAATAAATTACTGCATCTTCCAGCTCTTTAAAAAATATTTTTAAATTAAGAAAGAATAACATGTTCTAGGTTTCACTATTTTATTGTGAAAAAAATAATGAGTCTTTATTCTTTTTTAAAAAAAAAACACATCAAAAACACTTGGCAAATACACAATAAGCACTCACTTTGGGCCATTACCCTAAAAATTCTCCTTTCCCTTGAGATAACACAAGTAAGCATAAATGCCATCTATTCCTTGCAATGTCATACTACTATTATGTTTCATAATACAGATAACAGTAAAAAATATATAGTCAACAGTTTTGCAAGTATGTTTTCTATAATGTAAATAGTGAGACTTCTTACAAGTTCTAAATTGAATTATATACAAATACAATACAAAGAAAATAATGGAATTTTAAGAGTTCTTGGCAAATTAATTATAAAATTACTGACACCTACATACTATTTCAGCAATATTTATACTATTCCAAATACTATACATTCCATATTGAGTTAACATAAATTGAGTTAACATAAATGCAGTGTTAAACAAATTCTGCCTATATAAATTAAATTTTCATAAGAACTTTTCTTCAAATTAAAAAATATTTAGTGGATGCCATTAATATATATAATGGAGAATTTAAAGCTATTTATGTGATAAAATTATAACTGAGTTTACTTTTTAAATTCTTTCATATTAAATGCTATTTTAAAAAATAAAAAATTAGAAAAATATACAGAATTTATTGTCCAAAAAAATGTATCTTTACCAAAATAATTGAAACATTTTAAAGAGTATTTATGTAAAAATATATGTATTGGTTTATGTAATAAAAATATCTAGGATCTTAAGTGAAATTTTAGCCATCTAATAAAATTGAAATTTAGAAAAAATTTAAATAGTAACAGTCAAATCAAGTACTGTTGAAAAGCTTCATATAGTTCTTTGAATATTCCTTACATTAACATTTAAGAAACAAAAACCTACATATATTTTTCCTTGCAGCTGCTTTATAAGAGTGTATATAAAGTTCCAAAACAAACTACTAAGAAAAGCCCCACATTATTGTTGCATGTTTCTTACTAACAGAAGTTTCTCTGTTTAAAACAGAAGGCTGCCTGTTCACTGAAATAACCGAAAACACAGAGTTGGTCATTCTTAACTAGGCCATAAGAAAAAAAAATATGCAATAAAAAAAATAATAAATTCACTCAATAGTGAATAAAATAGCAGCAGGGCAGTTACAAACCCATCATTATACCAATTATGTGCCTAATTAACATTTTATTTTGTATTAAAAAAAACCCTCCCCTGTAAAGCTTGTTTTTATGAATTTCCTTCCTGGTCACCCTTGATGTTTAAGTCAAAGAAAGCTCAGAATACTCAAAAGCATTTCTGTGAATTCTAACAGAAATCTGAAGTTGCAGAACGTAGGCTATAAAATATATGTGTGTGTGTAATTACTTCAATTTGTAACAGTGCCCTCCCAAACACATGAAATAATATTTTCAAGTTTCAACAAACTTTCAAGCAATATATTTGGTACATAAAATGAAAATGAAGACAATTCAAGGCCGTTACAGTGTGAGTATATCTCATTTAAGGATAACTACAATGTTATATTATCTTCAGAGGGAAATGGACAACTCTACCCAACTACATAGGAAATAGAATCAACAGATAAGGAATTCAAAGATTCTAGATTTTAAAAGCACGGTACTGAAAACACAGAAATGCTCAATGTTTTCCTCTTTGACATCTTCACACATTTTAATGTCAATGTTTGCCTTCCACTAAAGCCAGCCATGTTGCCCAAAATGCTTGCTCCCTTCTTTGATGGGACAAAACCTGTGGTCTAGGTGATCCATTTGGTATTTACAATTTGCTCACATATGTATCCTTTTGGGTGTGTATCACTTAACCTGGCAGGCGAACTTGAAGCTTTTTAAAGGGAAAAGACTGCTATATTCCTTTCTTGACTTTGCCATGTTAATTTCATCTTTTATTCCTTCTCAAAGATGTTGAGATCCCTAACTCCCCTTTCTCTTCTGCCTCTACAATCTTGACTTTAAATTTATAATCACAATCTTCAAATGAGCTCTCAGCACTACCAAAAGGTTCATCCATATCCCGTTATTTTACTCACTCTCCAAAATAGCTATTTCATTGCTTCTCCTCTAACATCTCTAACCATACTTCCAGCTAACCCCTTTCTTTCTTACTTCAATAAGAAAAGATGAACTATCAGAATAAAACATTATCTTCCAAATCCCAAATCTACTCTTATACTTTCATTACTGTTAAAATCAAAGGTCAATTTCTCCAGTTGTAGGCTGCAATCCATCATTTCTCATCTACTTGAAAATTTTATTTCTGAATTATCCCTTAGCATTTGCATTCTTTCCTCTATACTAGATCATTCTCGATGCACAAACATTTTATAATTGCATTTCTCTCTTTATGCCTCAAGATTCCTCATTTTTACAAAGGGGTAAAAGTAGTACCTACTTTACAGAGTTGCTGTGAAGATTACTATAATTGTAATTATTATTATTACCATGTTTTAAATCCATCATTTAACTTAAAGTCCTCCACTGGCTACCACATTTTCCATTTTCTGTTATAACAATCTCAAAACAGGACAATTCTTCCTGTCTTTAATTCCTCATTCTTTCCTGAATCTCCTCCACTCAGGTTTCTCACTACCAGTCTCTGAAAACCCACTTTACAAAGACACTAATGGCTACCACATAACTAATTTCAATAATCTATCCTTAGTCCTCTAATAAATAATAGCCAACACATATTGAACACTTATGCCTGTACTATACTATTCAGTGATTCTTAATCTCTTTTAAACCATACTTCATTTCAAAAAACAAATGAACAAAAATATCCCTCTATTGGTCTTTTACACGTTATATGTGACATAAAGTCAATAAGGTCAAGATATATATAAAAGGAGAAGAAAAATGTGACCAATCATCAAGAGAAAAAAAAAGATAATGGAAACAAATCCATAGATGATCAAGATATTGGAGTTAGCTAATGAGGATTTTAAAGTAACTATTACAAATATATTAAAGAAAAGATGAACAATGAATCTAGAAAAATAGATATTTTAGATCTGAAAAATACAGTAACTGAAGTCAATAACTAATTAAATAGGTTTAATAGCTTGGACAAAAAAAAAAAAGACACATTTGGCTCAAACAGAGATCATTAGAAAATATACAATTTTGAGTACAAGAAGAAAATATGAGAAGAGAATAGAGCATAAGGGAGATATGAGACACTCTCAACATATAATATACATGTAATTGGAGTCCCAGAAAAAGAGCAAGAAAATGAGGTAAAAGCAATACTTGAAAAAATAATCACCAAAAAATTTCCAAACCTAATGAAAGACATAACTTGGAGATTTAAGAAACTCAATGAACCCTAAACAAAGGTAAAATTGAGTTTTATAGCAAGAAATATTACTAAAGATGCAGAATTCATATTGGTAACAAAATTGTGGTAGACAGAATAATGCCTACCCCAAAATGTCCATGTCCTAATCTCTGGAACTTGTGAAAATGTCACCTTTACATGGCAACAGAGACTATGCAAATGTAAATAAATTAAGGATCTTGAGATGGAGAATTATCTTACATTATTCATATCAGGTATCCACATTAGAGCAGGTAGGCTTAATCTAATTACAAGAGTCCTTATAAGAGAAAAGGCAATGTGAAGATGAAAACAGATTAAAGATGCTACTCTGCTGGCTTTGAAGATGGAGGAAGGGCCATAAGCCAAGGAATACAAGAGTACAGTGGTAGAAGCTAGAAAATGAAAGGAAAGAAAATTTCCCCTAGATCTTCTAGAGAACCTTGGTTTCAGGCCAGTGAAATCCACTTTGGACTTCTGACCTCCAGAACAGGGAGATAATAAATTTGTATTGTTTTAAATTGTGACAACTTGCCACAGCAGTGTAGAAAACTAATACAGGGTCAATAAAACAAAATATTTAGATAACCATCCTGAATGTCTACCCAAAAAGCAAAAATTGACAGAACAAATAAAAAATTAATATTCATTATCACAGTTGAAGAATGTTAACTCACATTCCTTAGTAATTAACAAAACAAGTAGATTTTTAAACATCAGTAGAGATAGAGAAGATTTAAGTAATATTTTTAAATAACCTAGCTGATATTTATAAAACACTAAATACAGTCACTGTAGAATATACATTCTTTCAGTGCACACATAACATTTACCAAAACATATGCTGGCCATAAAGTAAGCTTCTACTAATTCCAGCAAACTGAAAACATACTAAGTATATTCTCTGATCACAGTGGAATTAAACTAGAATAGGCAAAACAAATAGCTTTAAATTACTAAATATTAAAAAATTAAGCAAATTACAGAGCTCCCTCTCTGTCCCACCTCTTCCCCAAAATTCTAATACCCTGATGGCTTCAGGGAAGGGAGAAAAAGACAAGAGAATGCTTCTCCCAGCTCTGAAAAGTCACTGTCCTCATTCATACTCATCTTCTTTGACACTGATCCCCTTCTTGGTAAAGCTTTTCCTTTTACCTTTCCACTAATTCCTGTCTCCTTTTAAGGCCCAGCTTAAACCTTGCCTTTGCCATGAAGCAGTCCCTACTGATCGTAACTTCCCGACCACCTATTATATTTGTCTCTTTTATCTGAATCACCTCCTATCTTAAAGTATTATTTAAGTATTTCATATATGTACACTAATCCTTCAGTAAGAATGTCGGCTGTTTAATGGTATAAGCTATACTTATAGACTTGCTACTCACAGACCAGCAACATGACCATCAACTGAGGAGCTGGTTAGAAATGCAGTCTCAGGCCCCACCCCAGACTTCCTAAACTAAAATCTGCATTTTAACATGATCCTCAAGTGACTGGACTACATACTGAAGTTTGAAATGCTATGTCTTACAGTGCTGCTTTTTAATCCACCACAGTAAATTGTACATAGAAGCAATTCAATAAATACTACTCAAATTGATCTAAACATATAACATGCATGCTGTTATATTTTTAACATTCAAATAGCATACAATAACTTTAAGGTCAGAAAAATATATACATTTTCAGGGAGGAAATGATTAATGGTATGTTGGGAGACACAACCAAAATCTGGGGATTCTGCAACATAACATACCCATAAAAATCAACATTTATGTTTCTCCTGATTGTTGGCTAGATATTCTACAGAAGATACTTAAATGTCTGACTAGTTACTAAGAATAATGACCAATGATGAAAAAGAAAACCATGAGGAGGAGAAAATGAAAGTCAGGTCAACCATCAACTGGATGAAAAGGGCTTGTTGAAAATTAATTGGAGATATATCTACTATAACTAATGCATCTGCTATAATTGGGCAGCAACTGAAACACCACTTTGCAAATACCTACTTCTGACCTTCCTCAGTCCCTCTTAAAGCCCTCCAGGATATGATGTTTGATTTTGCTTTAAAATGCTACCCTAAAACTACTTCTAGATTTCAATAAACTTTATGTAGTTTATGAGAGTACTGGAAACTCTAGTACATTTACAAAATCAGAAAATTTGATGTGTTATTTAAAACAAACAAATAAGTATTTATCTTTCTGTCATTCTGGCAGACATACGTAATGGTTTTGAAATTTTAATTTGAAAGCATCCATATAGAGTAGTCCTTTGTTTTGTTTGTATTGATATCATTAATAGGGCAAATCTTTTAGGAATATCTCCTCTATTTTTTCAGGACAAACATCAATCTTGACCTACTTGGGCCTCTTAAAAAAATTCATATGGCACCTGAGAAGATACCATAAAAAATAAATAAAATTTCATTATCTTGATACTGTACTATCTAAAAATCTTTGTTTCTAGTTTAAACAGATAAAATTAGTAGCTTAAATTGCATGCCCAGTTTCTTATCCCCATTTTGGAAACAATTGGTCAATTCTTCCTTTCTGCTCCTACCTACTTAATGCTATTCCACTTAAACAAAACACCATCATCTAATCCTTGAGTCCCTCTGACCAGGCAGATTACTTAAAGGAGGTTCCTCAGGGACAAAAAGAAAGTGTACACAAACAGATGCCTACTGTCACACCTCACTTCTTTGTTCTAAGAGAACAAAATCAGTTTTAATGGACAGTAATTTGGAAGAAATCACTAATTCAAAACTTAAAAACTAGTTGTGAAATAGAAACTAAAAAATCATATATATAACATAGGATACAAAAATGTATTCAGGCCTTTTTTGCCATAATTATAAATAAGACCATTAATGTGACCTATGGAATTAAAGTTATATTAAACTGTAAATAGCTAATAATAAAATTATTTTCCCATAGGAAGATATAATATTTGACAGTTCTGACAGATAAGATCAACAAAAATAATACTCATTTGTTGAAGCTAATAAAAGTGCTGCACAAACACCCACAAAATAGACATAAACACACTATATGCTTTGACTTCACAAAGAGTTCAGATGTGCTCTAATTTCAATAAGTCTCTAAAAGAAAATTAAAAGAAAACTAACATGGTATATATAACAAACTGACTAAACTTATAAGATTATCATTTTGTACCATCTTAAAACTTGGCATTGCTTTTTGGGGCATGATTTAAATGGCTTGACCTCATTTGAAATAAAAAGTATGGTTATCTAACTTGATATTTTCTTTACGTATTTGTCTAAATCATTCTATATACTTAATCTGTTTTACTCAAAGATTTAGAGATGATTGTTCTTCCTGTTGCTAAGGACAGTAATATAAAGATTATGTTTCACCCAATTGTCCTTTTTACTCTCTTCTCCCCCACAGTTTATTCAATGACAAAAGTGCATTTGTGCAGAAAGTAGACCAAAAATGATCACTAGGAGGCCACTAATTGCTATTACATCACTGTCTCTGGTACTTTATTGTCAAAAGATCTAGCTGACATTTGGTTAACAACTATGTACCACAGTCAGAAAATCATTTTAAAAAAATAATTTAAAACCTTTAAATAACTTGTAAAGAATTCTAAACAGGTTTTGTAAACATCTGAACTAAATGTAAGATCTGGAGACCAAATAGGTTCACAGGGTCTTGACAATAGGGGTGTCGGCAGTACCATGCAATACAAAGAAATCCATGCATGTAGGCAGGTGACTACAGGCAGGCTTAGCAGGAGGCAGAGAACATCATCAAGAATAAGTCAAGCAGGAGGCAGATGTCTAAACAGACATAGTCAGCATCAGGGAGAATATGTTGCAGGTATCAGAGATTCAATAACAATAATTTATTTTAAAACAAAAATTTATAGTCAACAAATATTTATTGAAAGTCTCTTATGAATTATTCACTGTTCTAGATTTCAACAATCCAGTTATGAATAAAACAAAGATTACTAACTACACAGAAGGTTTGTGCTAAACATTCTGTGAATACAAGTTTTGTTTTTGTTGTTGCTGTTAGTTCAAAGGAATGTTTAATGATGAACTAAGCAGTAAACAAAGGTGGTAACTAAGGCACACGGAGCAACAAGACAGAGTACAGATTATTGGAATAGTGATACGAGGCAGGGTTAAAAGTTTAGTTTCTGAAATTAAGCTACTGAAGGCCCAGTAATAAAGGTTTGATATACTTAGCAAAATAATTTATGCTTGTACTGAGTATTATAAGTGAAGAAGTCAAAAAGACAAGAGCAAAACTTTGAGCCACTAGAGCTTAGGGATCACCTGGTGTTTAAGAACAGGATCTGTCCTAGAGACTGGGGTAATGAAAAATCTGCAAGTGTTAAGCAGCCTAACTTCAAAGGGGAGAGATATACAAGGGCAAGAAGACAAAGAGATCAGTACAGATGAGTTCAAAGCAATGCTTTAGGAAAAAGTAATCTGATGGCAATGAAACAAAAAAGATTGGAGAGGGACATAAGATAAGGCAGAGGGCATAACAGAAAGAGCATATGATTGGAAGTCAGAAAATTTGGTTCTAGTCACTGCTCTTTCACTTCTTATTCTCTGATACTTTCAGAGTTTATGTTTTGTCATCTTTAAAATAAGAATAACAAATTTATTAGAAGGCTCAAGTAAGAAAACATGAGGATTCACCCTTAATCTGCAAAAAGCCATACAAATGTTATTCTATCGTTAGTGAAGAGACTACAGCAAAAGGCCAGTCATTAAATAGTAAACCCAGAACCAGGGTGAAGGCAATGTGAATTATTAGGAGTGGGGCAAGGAGCAAAGTACAATATAAGACACTAAGGAGAAGGAAGCAGCAGGATATGGTAATAACTAAAGAAAAATTTTTAAAGGGAAATATAAAAAACATAAGTACCAGAAGACATGGTGTTAAGGGAGAGAGTGATTTTAAAAATCAGAATACTGACTTGTGATCAAAATATGAAATATGACACCTAACAGTACTAAATCCATGAAGATGGTATAAAATGCTCAAGTAGATACAACTTTGTTCAGTCATAATTATACTTTACCATATCAACAATACTGGCAATTGTAGCTTTTCAGATACTACTAAATTTTCTTCTTTTTATATTATATTATGGAACAGACAAAGAATTTAAAAATGTATCAGCCGGATATTTTTTAACTTGTAAAGGAAAAGTGTGGTGAGGCTTCTTGATATTACTTTGCAAATGCAGTGGACAAGGAAAAGATATTGCTTCCTTCATCAGATAACCCACTGAGTTATGTAAAGGCTACAGCCTCTAGATTTATTGATCAGGATCATCCTGGAAGAAAGATATGCTCTTTGCAAATGTTATATCATACTGGTCCACATCATTCATTAAAACACTACTGTAACTGTCAGGCACTGAATAATTTAAAACCTGAACTAGGGTGGTGCCAAAGGAAATAGGTAAAAATTGTGTAGACACAAAAGACAGTAACATCTATCTATGAGTATGGTATAACAAGGGCTCTCCCACCTCAATTACAGTGGCAGGAATCAAATTTTGCCCCTTTTCTGAGCAATGTCGAATCCCTCATTTAAATGAGAAAAGGATAGCTGTATACAGAATAGTATCCAGTAAACATTAGTTTAGTATAATCTAGTCTATATCTAGACAATGATGATTGGTAACAGTAATTCGGTAGGAATAATTCACATATAAAGTAACATGTTGAGTGATGAAAAACATAGTATATTTTGTTGATCAGTCTTCTTCAACAATGCAAACTTGGATATCTAATATATGAAAATAATATAGGATTTACTGGAGTAAATTGTCTGTTGATCTTAATTTATTACTGTGATATCTCAACTGAACACATAAACACCAGTCTTTGGAAAATACTGGAAAACTACAGAAGCAATAGAAATATGAACCAAAGCCATTTAATTCAGAATGTTCTTTAACAAGTGGAGAATACTCAAGCATCTGTAATAGCATAAGTGAAAATTACCCATTAATAAGTATAGGCATACCTCAGAGAAAGTGCAGGCTCAGTTACAGACCACCTTAATAAAGCAAATATTGCAATAAAGCCAGTCACACAAATTTACTGGTTTCCCAGTGCATCTAAAAGTTAAGTTTCCACTATAGTCTATTAAGTTTCCAAAAGCATTCTGTCTAAAAAAAAAGTACATTCCTTAATTTTAAAAATACTTTATTGCTAAAAGAATAATAATAATAATAATAATAATAATAGTAATAGTAACCATCATTTGAGCCTTCAGTGAGTAGTAATCATTTGCTGGTGAAAGGTCTTGCCTCGATGCTGGTGGCTGCTGTCTGGTCAGGATGGTGACTGCTGAAGGTTGAGGTAGCTATGGCAATTTCTTAAAATAAGTCAATGACATTTACTGCATCAATTGACTCCTCCATTCATGAACAATTTCTCTGCAACATGTGATGCTTCTGATAGCATTTTACCCATTTTGAACTTCTTTGAAAATTGGAGTCAATTTTCTCAAAACTTACTGTTGTTTTATCAACTAAGTTTATGTAATATTCTAAATTCTTTGTTGTCATTTGAACATTCTTCACAGCATCTTCACCAGTTGATTCCATCTCAAGAAACCACTCACTTTCTTTGCTCATCCATAAGAAGCAACTCTTTATCCCTTAACATTTTATCATGAGATTATAACAATTCAGTCACATATTCAGACTTCTAATTCTAATTCTCTTGCTATTTCCACCACATGTGCAGTTACTTCCTTCACTAAAGTCATGAATTTCTCAAAATCATCCATGAGAATTGGAGTTAACCTCTTTCAAACTCCTGTTAATGCTGATATTTTGACCTCTTTCCATGAAACACAACTGTTCTTAATGGCATCTAGAATGGTGGATCTTTCCAGAGTTTTCAATTTACTTGGCACAGATACATCAGAAAAATCACTATCTATGGCAGCGATAGATAGATGTATTCCTTAAATAATAAGACTTGAAAGTCAAAATTACTCCTTGATCCATGGGCTGCAGAATGGATGCTGTGTTAGCAGGCATGAAAGTAACATGAACCTTGTTGTGCATATCCAGCAGAGCTCTTGAATGACCAGGTGCATTGTCAATGAGCAGAAATATTTTGAAACGATTTTTTTTTTTTTCTGAGCAGTAGGTATAAACAGCAGGCTTAAAATATTCAGTAAACCATGTTATAAAAAGGTGTGCTAAAATATTCAGTAAACCATGTTTTAAAAAGGTGTGCTATCATTTAGGCTTTATTGCTCCATCCATGGGTCACAGGCAAAGTAGATTTAGCATAATTCTTAAAGGCCCTCAGCTTTGGGGCACAGTAAATGAAGAGTGGAGTCAACTTAAAGTCATCAGCCACATTAGCTCCTAACAAGAGAGTCAACCTCTCCTTTGAAGCTTTGCAGTCAGGCATTGACTTCCCTTCTCTATGAAAGTCCAAGACGGTATCTTCTACCAATATAAAGCTGTTTCTTCTATACTGAAAATCTGTTGTTTAGTGTAGTCATCTTCATTAATGATCTTAACTAGATCTTCTGAATAACTTGCTACAGCTTCTATATCAGCACTTGCTGCTTTACCCTGTATTTTTATCTTATGGAAACAGCTTCTTTACACCTCATGAACCAACCTGTTAGCTTCAAACTTTTCCTCTGCAGCTTGCTCACCTCTCTCTCTCTCAGCCTTCACAGAGTTAAAGAGAGTTAGGGCCTTGCTCCAGATTAGGCTTTGGCTTAAGGAAGCAGTCCCCAACCTTTTTAGCACCAAGGACCAGCACTCCTATGAAAATCTAATGCCTGATGATGTGAGGTGGATCTGAGGCGGTGATGCAGCTGGGAAGCAGTTGCAAATGCAGATGAAGCTACGCTCACTCACCTGCGCTCACTTCTGCTGTGTGGCCCCATTCCTAAAAGGCCACAGACCTTACTAATACGCAGCCTAGGGGTTGGGGACCCCTGCGTATGGCTGGTTTAATCTTCTATCCAGACCACTAAAACTTTCTTCATGTCAGCAATAAGGCCGTTGTACTTTCTCATCATTCATATATTTACTGGAATAGCACTTTCAATTTCAAGAACTTCTTTTTAATTTCAAGAAATTTTCCTTTGCATTGACAACCCACCTATTTGTCACAAGAGGCCTAGCTTTCAACATGCTTTCCTTTTTAAGCTTAATGATTTCAAACTTATGATTTAAAATACAACACATGCAACTTTTCCTTTTACTTGAACACTAAGAAGCCATTATAGGGTTAGTAATGGGCCTAATTTCAATACTGTTGTGTCTCAGGGAGTAAGGAGGCCCAAAGAGAGATGGAGAAACATCTGGTCCGTGAAGCAGCCAGAATACACAAAGATTTATCAATTAAATTCACCATCTTATACGGTTTGTGGCACCTGCAAAACAATTACAATAGTAACATCAAAGACTGATCACAGATCCCATAATAAATGATGAAAAAGTTTCAAATGCTGCAAGAATTACTAAAATATTAAATAGACACACAAATGAGCAAATGTTTCTAGACACATGTCCACAGTGTTTACCAAGAGGTGGCCAAACTGGCTCTTCAACTATTAGTCCTTATCACGTATCTTCAGGCTATATAAGGATAAAGATTCATGGTGGGGATATTTTGAAGATAATTCATAGTTATAGAGAACACTGGTTTCTATTTTCCTCTTCAAATTATAGGGAAGTAAAATATTCCTCCTCTATCAAGCCAACTGAGGATGTAGTCTAAGGTTTTCTTTACTTATAGAGATTGAAGAACTTTACAAAAGGGACCGTGGCATTTTATTGCTGCAGAACACAGTGACTCATCTCAAAATGTCCATCTCATAGAAGACAGACCCATCTCAAAGTGTCCACCCAGTGAAGAGAAGTGACAGAGTCCCTGTGAAAATCTGACATGCCCTCCGAAGTCTACACACACACATACACGCAACCCCTTGGAAAACTCTGAAGATAGGCAGTATCCCCCAAAAAAAGTCGAAGGCAGTAACTGAGCAAGCAAGTTTACTTTTGCTGTCTGACAAGTTGTAGATATGTGATATTTCTTATTGTCCAAGTGGACAAAGATGAGAGTGACCAGACAATAAGCCACTTCATAGGCATATTGCCAAGAAAAGTTGACTACTACCGGGGTAAATGGACAATCACTGTGAGAGGCTATAGATATTTGAGGAGAGTAAGGAGGGAAAAGGAGCTAGAATATTCTCAAGAGGTCAGGCAGGGAGTGTCTCATTATAGATGAAGCAAGGAGATTGCCCTCAGGAGACTCTTCAAAGAATCTGAAGGCCTAAGAGCCAGCTAGAGAAAGCCAAGAGAGAGCTATAAAAGAGCACTATGAAGTACAAAGAACACTAAGTAAAAATAAATTTTGCCCTTCCTAAATGTCTCCCCACCCTGTTTGGAAGACTCAGAAAAGGTAGAATGAGCATGGAAGGAGAAATGGAAGAGCAAATAAGGTGAAGTAAGGTGAGCAAGTCGAGTCCCTCTTTCTCACTATAGGTCGTTCAGTCCAGAATCAGGACTGAGCTGGATGAAGAGAAAACAATGAATTGGATGTTTTTGGTTTAACTGGTCAGCATTTTAATTCCTGAAAATGAGACCATGCTTACAGGTGAAAATAACCTGAAAGTAACAGAACTTACACAGGAGATTAGAAAGAAAAATCAGACAAACTTTGGTTGAAGTACAAAGCAAAGTTTTCTAGATATAAGCTACCAAATTCAGCCTAGTCAATAAACCAGTTATACAGTCTTCAGGAATCATATTTGAGAGAACAACTTAATAACCTAGGGGAACACTCAGAAAATATGTAAAGTGAAAAAAAAGGAAAATTATATATGTAATAGGATTCAATTTTTATTATATTACATAAATAATGAGGTTCTGTTAAAATATAATAGGCAGAAATTGGTTTTTATTTATCTGTTGGGTGAAATTCTTGTGAAGTTTCTAAATGAACAGATAATACTTTTATAATCAGAAAAAAAATATGCCATTAAAATTTTTTCAAGTAGCCTCATGAAAAAATATTTGTTGTTATATCAAAATCAACTTCTACCTTCTTTTGCATTTAGTTAGTATTGTTCCAAACCTTGCAGCCAAAAGCAATTGCCTTAATAATATCAGATGATGAGAACTACAACACGCTTGAGTTTCAGAAAGATAAACTGGTAAATATAATGTTCACCTAAAACTGTCAATGAGTTGGCTACAAGAAAACAAAATGGCAGGCCACTGCAATCAGAATTTAGATAATCAGTTACCTTTCTACTCCCTCTCAGTGGAGTCACCAGCTACCTCAAAATTTTTATTACCTGTTTTCTCCAAGTTAGCAAAACATCTCCAGTTCCCAGCAAAATCAGCCATCTAAGATCTTCAAGTTGCACTTTGGTCTAAAATACAAAGTCCAATAAACTCATGTTCATCAAAATCACTACCAGAAGTATTAAATTCCCAGTGCATTCAGGACTGCTCTCTACATAGCCTCTAATTTGGTGCCATCTCTATCTCTCACTTTCTTTCTAAAACCTCTACTGAGCTGAAAATTATAGCCCAACAGCAGCAGTGTAGACATGTGGTTAAGCCTGAAACTCTCACTGTAGCCACGTTTGCCAGAATTCAAACCAGCCCTGTCACTTATACCTGTGTGTATGACCCCAAGCAAATTGTTTAACTTCTCAAGTGGGACTAATCTTGTGGGATAAATTCTGAGAATGCGTCGTTAGGGGATTTCATCGTTGTGTGAACATCAGAGAGTGCACTTACACAAACCTAGATGGCTAGCCTACTACACACCTAGGCTATCTGGTATAGTCTATTGCTCCTAGACTACAAGCCTGTACAGCATGTTACTGTACAAAACAACACAAGATTAAATCAAGCACAAGAGAAAATTATGCAATCAAGAGATGTAATAAACATGGGATGTATGAGGCTTGCCAGTATAACGAGGCACACCATTTTATAGCAAACTTTTTTGTAATAAGCAGAAAGAGTACACTCTAGGATAATGATTCAAAGTATAGATAATAAATACATAAACCACTAACACCGTTATTTATTGTATATATATAAACGTACGTGCTATACTTTTATATAGTAGGTTTGTTTACAACCTACTTCAACATCACTGGCATCACCACAAACATGAGTAATGCACTGTGCTAGAACGTTAAAATGGCTATGACGTCTTTAGGTGATAGAAAATTTTCAGCTCCATTATAATTGCATAGGACCACCATCTTATATGTGGTCCGTCACTGATCATTATGCGGCCAATGTCTGTAACTATATTCTAGAATTATTATGAGAATCATGAGAGTTAATACATGCTTGGAGTTAATAAAATTTGTTTCTGCCATATAATGAGTGCTTGATAGTGCATTTATTCTTATTAAAAAGCTCACTTATACTCTCAACCTAAAACTTCATCCGTCCATCCTCTGAGAACACGGTTTTTAATGACGTGCTCTCAAGTAAGGCTATTTTTTCTTTCATACCACATATGTCATTGCCTGAAGGTGAGTTTTCTTCTTGCTCTATAGTGCAGATTCCAACTTGCCTCTCCTCATTCTTCTTCCAAAGGTCCCATCTTTTTTGAAGCACATGTTATCATACCTTAACCATTGTTCGACATCCTGTACTGCTGTCCTAGTCACAGTGCCTCATTCATTGATCTCACTTACAGTCTACAGTATCCCCTTCACGACTACTACTAACATCATTCTTGGCAACTTCAAATTCCTGAGGTGACACACCCAACATCATTCTCAGTTTGACCTCAACATTCTCATTTTTGTTAAAAAAAAAAAAAAAGAATTTAGTCAGAAGAGAACTATTTCATCTTCATACTCCCAGTTCCACAAATTCTGTACTCAAAAATTCTGCTTTTTATCTCGTGAAAATCGAAGCCTACCTGCTTATATCTAAGGCCACTCTTTCCACTTTCTCTCTTCATTCACTCATTCCTAGCCTCCTTCTCAAGCACCTCAGTCCCACAAATATCTCCTCTTTCTTACACCATTAATTTCTCCCTCTCCTGAATCAGTCCCATTAGGAATAAGCACTGCTCATTATCCCAACCATTAAAACAACTCTCTCTTAATCTTGTTCTTCTCCTCATTTCCTTACTCCTTTTCACAGCGAAATCTTCTAAAAGCATGATTTCATTGTCTCTGATTCCTCATCTTGCATTCTTTCCTTAATCCACTGCAAACAAGTACTCCACTGAAACAGCTCATATCTGAGTCACCAATAACCTATCTCTGACCAAAGCTAATAGTCAATTTCTGGTCACATTTTACTTGACTTACCAAACAGCATTTTAAACAGCTGACCAGCTTCTAGGACAACAAACTCCACCTGAGGTTAGCTTTCTTCTAACCTCACTGGCTATTCTCCAGTTCAAAGTGCCTTGAGTCTTTGTGTCTTGCAAGATAAAACAGATCATCAGTCTCCTGAGAAAAAAACATACTATTGCCCACAGGACCAGGATTGATGAAGGAGATACCCATGAAAAAGATATGCAGTTAATAAAGGGATTTTAAATTTTATTTAAATTATTCTTAAAAATGGACTATTTTAGAGAACTTTCCATGGAAGCTTCCTGTCTCACTCAGATCCAAGCTGGCCACTCTGAATGAATTAGTTATTAACTATGTGAGAAAAGAATATGTGTTTAATTGTGCAGACATGTACATATATGTATACTCATATCCTTGTATGAGTGGATGAGCAGTTGTCCATAAACCTTTGCAAATAACATGATGAAAATAGAATAAAATTTATAGGAGGAATATTTTTTAATAGAATGAGCATGAAAATTAGGAGATGATAAGTACAGAAGAAAATAAAAAGCAAATAAACCAACAGGGCTATTGGTAAAGATTAGGAGATTGGAAAGATTAGATGTCATAAGATTTAAATTTTTAAGAAAAGTTTAGGTTACTATTTTGGAACATAAGTCATTTTTCTGTCTTAGAAAGTGGGCTAATGTGATAACAGTGGCTACAGAGGTAGACTATTCCAATAATTTGTACATGTGTTCATATTACATTTTTTTGGTGTGTTTCACGGGAGAGCCATCAGGTCCTGTAAGGACATGCAAGAATCTCAACTGGACGGAGTTCCTCAAGGGCAAAATCTATATCATTTTGCATTTCCCAGTGTCTAGCAAAGTGATTGGAGTGCACTTGATTTCAGTGGGCCTCAATAACTAATAAATAGAATGGAACTAAATTGAAATATATTGAATTGATCTGAGCCAAAATGAATTGGAATGGTCAAGGATAAGAGCTAAATGTTATCCTCACAAGTTCATTTTTATTTCTTCATTTTAGATATCAAAAGATATTTACCTAAGTAAATTCTACTTTACTTACATCAAGTATGAAGCAATAGTTTTCTTTTTACACCTCTATGAGCACTTTAAGAAGAGGCTATAATGAGTAGCAGAAGCATTATCCACTCTACACACAAAGGGACTTCAGTCATAGAAAGGTGTCACATTATTTTTCTGCAGGGTTACTTTTACACCACTGCCACCTCAAAATGAGTCAGTGGAACAGAAGAGATCTGAATTCAAAGTCCAAAAGCATTATTTATATCACCAAAGTTCATTTTAAAAGATTTAATCATAAAAGGGAAATTATGTAATATGCAAATAAACATGTTTAATAGCCATAAAAAAGGCACAAAATAACTGCTTTTGGAAACAGAATTTCCTGTTATGGTATTGTTCTCCCCCAAGTAAATAGATAGCATAGTTCGTTCTCATCAGAAAACAACTCAAATATATAAGCATCTGTTTTTTCAGTATGAAGGTAGAGAATCTGATGATTTTGAAGGATATTCATACTTGGTTACATCACTCTATTTCTACCACTGTGTTCATTATTTTAATAGCTAATGCTGGGAAGATTCTTCTGCTTGTGAAGAGCAAGTAGGACTATCTTAGTCATCTTCAATAGTCCATTTAACTTTCTATTACATAATTTCTAAGTGTTTCTGTCTTCATAGTGTTTCATTTCACAGTTAAACAATTTTTAAAGGACACAAAAGGTTATTTATTTTACCAGTTCAATCAAGTTTGTTTTCTACCATATTTTTTTTAAATGAAGTTTGTTTTCAGGATCACTGAAGTTTCAGACTTGTTTGTTGATACTGCTATCAATCAGAAACTTGTTTTTCAATGCAAATAAAACTAGTCATCTAGTCAAAGCTTTCAGCAGTTAACATTGTACAAACAAAGAAGACCTAATTATTGAGTAAGGTCTTAAGAAAAAAAAAGTCACAAATTTATTTTTTATTTAATCATGATAATTAAATTAAAAATATGCAAAATGATTTACAATATAAACTACAAAAAAAGGACAAAATTAATCAAATGTCTTTTCTAAGTTAGCAAAGGAACTCTGCCACCTCAATCAAATCTTTAAATTTCTTCATGTTAGGCATGAAAATGGTGAGAGGTTCTCTTGGAGCTTATACATAAAATGGGTGTGTGTGTGTGTGTGTGTGTGTGTGTGTGTGTGTGTGTTCCAATCACTTTTGGAGTCTTGGTTAAAACTGTTGGTATAAGTAGAAGTGTGCTCAGGTTAATGTTATACCAAGTAATATATTTAAGAGGTTTAAGAATTAACATGTCAGTCACTCATCCTGCCAGGTTAAGCAGTTGGAAATCAATAAGTATTCCCAGGTTCTTAAAGATAAACAGGAAAGGAATGTAATACCGTTAGTATACATACCAACCGAGAAAAAAGATTTTAAAGATATTTTATTCAACCTGATCAAGAAAGTATAATTATTTTATATTGACTTTCATAACTCAGTGTATTCAGAAAGACAAACCAAGACATCCATTTTACCATATAAATACAATGCTGATAACTTCAGCTGGTAATATCAAGGTCATATATTATCTAATATAAAATGCACTATTACCATTTTTCTTTTCAGCTATATCGACAAAATTGACAAACAAAATTGCAAGATATTTAAACTGTACATCTTGATGATTTCATATAACATACACTGTGAGTATCCCTCATCAAGTTAATTAAAATATCCTTTACCTCACATCTTTGACTTTTTTTTTCCTTTTTTTTTTTTTGTTAGAACATTTAAGTTCTACTCTCTTGGCAAATTTCAATTACACAATACAGTGTTATTAACTACAGTCACTATGTTATCCATTAGATCCTCAGTCTATATTTATCTTATACCTGAAAGTTTATACCTTTTTATCAACCCTACTTCTCCCATAACCTCATCATCCCTTTTCTTCCTCATTAGGGACATACAAAATAAAGTATAAAAAGGGGCTCCAAATGAAGGCTTGAGAGAATCTCTGTTAGAAAAATAACTCTTTAGAAGTTAATGACTACAATAAATATTTATTAAAAATTGCTATATGCCAAGCATTATTCTGAATGCTTTATAAATATGCCAACTGCTTCTCATTACAATCCTGAGATTAGTACTCTTATTATCTCCACTTCATAAATAGACAAAACCAAGATAAAGGTGGAATTTTATAAAACAGAGCTCATCAAAGATAGTATTCCTAACTTGATTTGATTAGAAAAGAAATTGTGGTTAGTCACCACAAGTCTTACCTAAAAACAAACAAACAAACAAAAATAGATTTATAGAGATAGAGATGAATGGAGAGAGAGGAAAGAGGTGGCAGAAAGAAAAGGAGGAAGGAGGGAAAGCTGAAAAAGAAAAAAGAATCTAACACTTCCCAAACACTTCCAAATATAAGGCATTTACAGCATTCATATAATCTTAACAACCCTAGTAAATAGGTCTTAACTCTATTTTACAGATGAGAACACTAAGATTCATAAAGGTTAAGTAAGTGTCCTAAAATGTCTAACTCAAATCTTTGTGTCTCTAAAGTCCACGCTTTTTTCAATAAGCCATGCTGCCAACATAAATAAAATTAAGGCAGGAATGAGGTGAAAGGAAGAGACAAAATTAATAAATAATGTGAAATTAGAAAAATATACCAACCAGTTTAGAGCAGTTTATGGGTACTGAGATAAAACATGGCATTGTTGCCACAGAGCCATGCAGCTTTTAATCTAGAATGCAGGACTGCCAAGAGCCAGAATGGCTACATACTTTAAGAATAACTGACCTTGATCCCAAAAAAGAAGAAGCTGAAGAAGTTCATCACCACCAAACCAGTATTACAAGAAATATTAAAGGGACTTCTTTAAGAAGTTGAAAAAGAAAAAAAGGATCAAAAATATAAATAATAAAATGGCAATAACTACTTATCTATCAACAATTACTTCACATGTAAACGATTTTAATGTTCCAATCAAAAGATAAGGTGGTGGTCTGCAGCCACTCTGAACATGCTCAATCTCATCTTATCTCAGAAGCTAAGCAGGGTTGGGCCTGGTTAGTACTTGAGTGGAAGATTGCCTCGGAATACCAGGCTTTAAAAAAAAAAAAGATAGGATGGCTAAACGGATAAGAAAACAAGACCCTTACATATGCTGCCTTCAGATGGAAAGACACACACAGATTGAAAGACACACACAGATTGAAAGTAAAGAGATGGAAAAAGATATTTCATGGAAATGGAAAAAAAAAAGAAAACTAGAGTAGCAATACTTATAACAGACAAAAATAGATATATAAACAAAGGCTATAACAAGAGACAAAGAAAGACACAGTAATACCACTTCTGGGTACTTATCGGAAGAAACTCAAAACACTACTTCAAAGGGACATGTTCATCTATATTTTCATTGCAGTATTATTTACACTAGTGAAGATATGAAAGCAATCTGGGTGCCCATCAATGGCTGAATGGATAAAGAAGAGGTGGTACATATATACAATGGAATATTACTCATCTATAAAAAAGAATGAATGAGATCTCGACATTTGCAACATGGATGGACCCCTATCCGGTATTGTGCTGAGTAGAGGGAGACAAAGACAAGTGCCATGTGATTTCATTTATATGTGGAATTAAAACAACAAAATAAACAAAAAAAATAGAAACAAATTCATAGATACAGAGAGCATTTTTATGGTTGCCAGATGTAGAGGGGTGGGGGAAATGGGTGAAAAAGGGGAAGGGATTTAGAAGTACAAATTGGTAATCATAATTTGTAAAGTATAGCATACGGAATATAGTCGATAATACTGTAACAACTATGTATGGTGTCAGATGGATACTAGATTTATTACGGTGAGCACTTCACAAGGTATATAAATGTCTAATCACCATGATGTACACCTGAAATTAATATAATATTGTGAGTCAACTGTAATTGAAAAAAATATTTTAAAAAATAAATAAAAGTATAGCAGAGACAAAAAATAAAAAGAATCAGTGACCTTGATCCCTGATGTATTTTCATATATTTGTCTTCTTTCCTTTCTCAGCTCATTGTCAATGAAGTGCTATGAGAAAACGTAACGGCCAACTCACCTGGATAAGCCAGTCCCAAACTGAGCAATTGCAGAGTGTATAGCAGTGGCCTTGCCTAGCCCAATACACAAACTATGGGCTGCTTTATCAAAATTGAGATGTCAATCCATCACTGTGCATATATTGTATGGCCACAGCAGAAGCCAACAGGACCATTTTCATACTAATGCAAAGATAGACACAGCTTGGGAGAGACCAAAATTTTCCATTTCAAAATGACAATCAAGAGAACTATAGATGAGGACTCAAAGCTTCAAATTTGTTGACAAACCCAATATATCAGATTTGACCGAAGTGTCATAGGGACAAGTTGAGAATCTTTTTCAGCAACTAATATTAAGAAACAAATATCAATTTATTTTATCAACATTAATGTATTTTAAGCCATATTGGTCAAATTCATCAACTCTTCAGTGGATTTTATGTCAATCCCATAACAAAACCACACCTTCTTGATCTCAGGTGAAATCTATTTCAAAACATACTGAAGCCTCCAAGCTGGCATGGGTTGAGGGAGAAAGCTGGACAACTAGCCTGGTCAGAGACCTGGATGATGTGGAAATAAAGTAAGATCCAGAAGTGACCAGACTTGATCAGTGCCAGCACATGTGTACAAGTGGATTCAATCTGGTGGCACCTTCCAGTTCTGAATAGCCCACATGGGTTGAAGGAGACAGCAGCTGGGAAAAAGGGGAAAAGTTTTCCTCTCCACAAATAGGAGCTTTCAATAATTTCACTTATTCAAATGGATTTGTCTTCAAGATACAGGGAACGAAATATATATCAGGAAACCAAGACAGAGGCCAAGTCCAGACAAATAAAATAGGAGGTTACAGGAAAAGCTATGACCCTAAAAACGTAGGCATATGAGTCTAGAGTAGCAAAACAAATTTCAGAATGGCATAGCAGAGCAAACAACACCGCTCTGATTTCCTAGTGACTTTATTTAGGACTGACCCAGAAACCCAGAAATACTAAGCAGAGGAAAATAACAGTAATAAAATGATAGTAGCAACTACTCTTTGCAAACCATTTATTAAGTAACAGTAGCAATGATAAAAGTTTTATATACATTATCTTATTTAATTATTACAACAAACATAATAAGGCAGGTTTTATTTTCTCTTATTGAGACCTCTGTAACTGAATATAAAAATGTTTTCATTCATAATGGTCAAATAAAGGGGATGAACATTCTGGAATATGATTGGAGATATTTTTTGCCAGTGTTAACCAATTTGTACTGATTCATCTTCCTTAATATTCATCTGTTGGCTTTAGAATATCAGTATTGTTATGATTGTAAAGGTTACATTAAAAAGCAGCAAAGCTAAAAAAGTCCATCGAGGGATCAAACTCATAATCACGTCCTTATTAGCATGACACTGAAATCAACTGGAATTACAGATTACAAATGCCCACCACACTCAATAACACGTAATTTCTTTATGTCTATTTTTAAACAGAATGAGGTGGAATCCTAATATTGAAACATTAAATAAGACCACAAAATTGATGTCAAAACATGCTCAAATTTTAAAGTGCAAAATCATCAAGTCTTTAAGTTATTTTATGTTGAGAGCTGCAGTCATAGAACACTGGAAAAAGATAAATGAAAAATTATGACAAGTTATACCAAGTTAATACAAAATTAAGAACCAAAGATAACTAAAGAAACTCTATAACTCAGACAAGAATCGAATCTGCTACTAAGGTAATAGAAGGTACAATTACACTTATGTAACAAAATAGATAAGAACATAATCAAGGACAGAGAATTTGTTGCCAATTTAAGGCCAAGTTGGCAAACTAAAATTCAAAAGCATCATATTATATTGCCTAAATGGAGACTTGAAAATGACATAGACATTACACTTGGATTAAGGAACCTTAAATGACAGGCCAAATAATGAAGAATGAAATCTGTAATCTCAACTTTAATCAGTAGTTGACAATTCTCATTTTAGGGTAGAACAGATGCAGACTAGGTGACCAACAGGCCACTCAAACAAAAGTATTTCATAGTGAACTGAGGTGAACACAAAAAATATAAACACCTTAGAAATGCATCAACTATGGCATGGTTATGGACCTATGTTTGGTTTACCATCAGTGGCTTAGACTATGTGTTGAGCAAATGTCCATATTATCTTAATATATTATATTTTGCTATAATTGTAGCTGAAAAGATAAAATTATATCTCAATATATCTTCTGAAAAGCATTCTCAGTACCATAACATTTAATCATATATTATCCTGACCCTCAACAACTAGTGATCAACATACTACATCATAATAATTAACTACAGCTTGACTCTCTTCAAGGTTTCTTATTCTTGCTTGTTGAGAGAAAAAATATATCTTATGTAGAAACTTCAGTTCCAGGAAATAGTCATTTGAAGAGTCTGTGCTCATCAGTGGAAATGAAAACATTACCAAGAACCAAAAGACAGCACAACTCTTAGAAAAATGAAATTAATGTTGTTATTAGACAATAAAGGCTTGTCAATTAAGTTACATGAAATTTAATATATATTGTATTGAACTATTGAAATAAAGTAGATCATGTATAATATTTAGAATGTTACTCAAAATATCCTTTTTTAATATAAAGATATGGAAAAATTTGTATGCTACACTCTAAAGTGGTAAATATCAGGCTATAAAAGTATATACAATTACAACAATTTTAAAAAATGTAGGTACACATATGAAAACAGACTAAAAATATATATACATATATACCAAAATGCTAATAGTAATTATATAAGGGTGGCAAACTCTGATTATTTTTTCCATCTTTTCCCAGATACTTTTTCTAATGTGATTATATTATTTCAATAATATAAAAAAAAATAATAATAAAAATAACTTACAAAATTAAAAACTGGTTTTGAGATCATCAGACTTGGCTATTTCCTGCTTCTAAGTATTGATCTTCTTTTAAAATGCTTTCAGCTAAGTCTTCACATAGCTCTATCGATGAATACTGCAGGTACACTGCCCCATCAACTCTGGGTACCAAAAATACTTTTATAAAAAATGTAAATTTATTTTTTAAATCCTGTTATTATTATTTCTGTTCTTTTTATTCAATTTACTCCTTACAGCTCTCTTTAATCTATTAATCTACAGCCTGGTTTAGTGTGTTATCACCAAAGTTGAAGAGAGGAGGCAAGGAAAGCATTAACAACATTATCAAAAATCTGCAAACCAATTTAGAAGGAAACTTCACATTTTTATTAACCAATTTAATCACAATCTCTTACAAGAAGTTAAACAACTAACGGAAAATATAACTCAGTACTTACTATTGATCTCTCAAAGTACATGGCACTTTACAAAACACGAAAAACCATACCAACTAAAAGTCTTCATGGAAAAAGAATGATAGGAATAAAAATAGTGGCTTTTACCACACTACATAAGAAGGAATTTGGTAAGGTAAAGCAGGATGGTATGTGATTTACATAACAAAATAGTAGAAGACTATGAAAGGTAAAGTTTTTGGAAGTATTTATACACATTTTGTTTCATTTATAGTGATACAAGTAAAAAATTCAAAAAGCAAAAATCAGACACAGATATCTATAATAAGCACTTTACAAATTCAAGTTATAAATTACACATTAGAGAATGACTAATCCAACTGCTAGAGTTTGGAGTATAATTAATATGCCTGTTATTAGTTACACAAAACTCATCTCCAATAATATTATTGCCTCTGTTCGTGTAAAAATCGTTTCCCAATGTTTTCATATGGTTGTCTCTTTTAATTCTTTTCTGAGTCCACTGAAGTTAAGTGGAAAAATCCTACTCAAAGCCAAGTTTATCATTGGTAAGAGTCCAGACCAAAACACTATTCTAAGTATCCAATGTTCACCTATTATATAGCTCACCTCCAATTGCTTTAATGACTATTACTCCTGTGATACTAGTACACAGTGGATATTCAATAATTACATAATAAATAATTTTTTATCTAAACATATAAATAAGATTAGAAGGAATAAAAATGAGGGTAGAGATGCTCTGTGCCTCGTTAGTATGTGATCAGCATAACACATCCTAATAATTAACTACACCTTGGTCCTCTCCAAGGTTTCTTGTTCCTACTTGCTGAAAGAAAGTCTTTTATTTAGGACAGTTCCAAAATGACTATGTAGCTGTGTCAAAGAACATGAATATCTACTCTGAAAAAAATACAAATCATCATATTTAGAGAGTTGTCATGCCTAAGTGACAGACACACCTTCCCGAAGTTGAGAATAATTCCAAATATAATTTCAAAAACTAAAAGATTCGAAGAGAAAGGAAAAAACCTTAAGCTGATCTTGATTTAGCTCCCAGGTGGGCTCATGATGCCTACTCTCCACAACCAAGTCTGAACAATTTTCTTGGTTTATTGCTCTTTCTCAAGAAGTAGATGGAGGCAAATAGCCACCGAAGTCAATTGAGCTTGGAGTTAAATCCTAAATGACCTTCCTTCAAATCTAGATTTGTAGATATCTGCTTGTTTCAATTCAATAACCCCAATGTCCTTCAAATATTGTATTGTAATAATGCTGTCGATATATTAGCACCTTCTTTTTAAAAAAAAATCGTTAAATATTCTCTGAGTCTGGGGAATCTTTCAAGCCAAACAGTGAAAATCACACATTGTCTATATCTCTCCAATTGGGATTTTAGAGGGAAACAGAAAAGAATCATGTAAAGCAGTTGTCCTCAATCTTTTTGTCACCAGGGACCAGTGCTCTGATCTGAGGTGGAGCTGAAGTGGTGATGTTAGCGTTGGAGAGCAGCTGCAAATACAGATGAAGCTTCATTTGCTGGCCTGCCTCTCACCTCCTGCTGTGTAGCCTAGTTATTAACAGGCCACAGACCCATACCAGTCCATGGTGTGGAGTTTGGGGATCCCTGATATAAAGAATACTGATAACCCCAAAAGGCAGAAATTTCTCTGCATGAGAACAGTCTAGAAAGGCTTTGTGTAGAAGTAGGATTTAGGATACTTTTTGATGATGGGCCTCTATTATGCTCAAAACGTGTTGTATTCTTTATTTACTTCTAAAATAAGAATGAGAAGAGCTGAGATGTCATGTAAAAGTTGAGAAATCACCCATCTAGTAAAGTAATAAACCACTCAGATTTCTACTGCCATCTCCAATTCCAGATCCCAGTAAAAGCAACTCACCCCATCCCATCTGATCCCACCCAACCACTACTTCAGCCTGACCCTGCAGTCATCTCCTTTGTAGTGATGCCACCATTATTACTGAAATATGCTATAATCCTCAAGTCTATAGGAGTAAGAAAAAGAGTTATAAGAACCAAAGTGAGGGAAGAAGAAGGCCAACGTCTCAGGCCTAGCATTCACAAAATTCTCCTATTTACATGTTTAATATTCTTTCAGAATTAAACTATATATACATTGTTCTTTTGTAGTTGCTATTAAGGTATTAATATGTTACATGTAAATGCTGAAAACTGTCTATTATTTTTATAACCCAGTTCTGGCATTTATTCACATTTGAATATACCAGAAACTTCAAAATGCAGACCTCAATTTCTAGTCCAGGTGCACCTCTCTTTCTACCTCTGAGAGGTACTTTTTAGAATCACTGGTCTAGTTTCTAGAATTGAGGCAATCATAAAGCCAAAATAATGGGCACTGAGAGTGGGGGAACTCATCTAAATGTCAAATTAAACTTTTATAAGGAGTGCTTAAGGGATTAACTCTGTAGTTTTTAAAATTTATTTTATTTCTGGGATGTCTGCCAGCAAAACATAAAGTCCTAGAAAATCCACAGCACAAAGAACACTTGAGCTGCTAGTTTTGAGTCCTTAAGCAATTCTCTCAACTTCTCTGGGACTCTACTGCCTCAAAAACTGTTTTTTAAAAAGGTTTCAACCAGTTAGTCCCTTCAAGGTTCCCTTCAAATTTTAAAATCTATTTTGTCAATAATTATAGAAGTACTAAAAATTATACCCAATGTATAAAATGTCTAATAATTTCAAAGAACAAAGACAAAGGAACCTCAAATATAATTCTTAAATATTCAGAAAGACCTGATAATAATTGTAAAGTGTCATAAAAACTGCCCCCTTTGGCTTAGTTGTCATTTGCTTCAAATAAAGCCTGAGCCACAGGAAACCTAATTTAACACTGTGAGAAGATTAAATAGTTAATCCACTGGAAAACCAAGTTGAAAAACGGAATCCACAAATCCACTTCCCAGAGAGAAGCATTGAAAATAACAAATATATTGGTTTTATTTTGAATAAAATTATTCTAATGATACACTGCCTATAAATACATTGAATTATTTGGTATGCATTTTCATTGACATGTTTTATTCCTGATTTGAAACTCAGATAAAGCTCATGTCTAATGTTGACAGAAAATCATTTTTAAGTCAGAGTAAATAGGTGAGTTGTAACTTGTCTTGAAGAAAACATTCATAATAATGAAAATTCCAAGTTTACTTCTTTGAGGAGAAATTAATGAGAATTGAAAAAATGGACAGATTATGGAACTAACTGCCAAGATAATTTCTTCTTTCATTGGTTCACTAAACTGGAATTTCTAGTGCATCACTCACTACCCCATAATCATGCATCAAAATATTAACTAATTAGCAGGTAAGATGGTAAGAGCTCAAGGGGTAGTAATAATTAGACACAAAACTTGAACTTCCATGGAGTTCTAAATAACAAACAGGTCTACCACACTTTATAAACTTAATAAACCTGAAGAAAATATATCAATCATATTTAGCAAATAAAATAATTTTGTTAACATTCAACTCAAATAATTTCCTCGTTTTTAGTCTTCTCTCTTTTTTTTTCCTTACTTCCTGATTCAAATATAAAGACATATAAGTAGGGCACGTATGTTATATCAAGTAGGACATGATATAAATAAGGCCCTTCTAATGCATAGGCTTTGGAGTTCAATTTTCATATGAAATATGTTTGGAAACAACACAGTTTTCATTGTTTAAATCACTGTTCTTGAGGAATGCATGAACTAAAAAAAAAAATTCTATTAAAAAAAGGTAGAAATAAAAATTAAACTGCAACGATTATCTTTCATGTCAAGTTTGTACTCTCAACTATATTTTGTTAATTCCAGCATAGTTTGTGCATTTAAAGAGGCTCATATTGCAAGGTAACCATCTGTATCTATAAAGTAAATATTTCTAAGAGCCTTTTTTATCTACCTCTACATTTTCTAAAGATTAAATTGCTTCAAATAATTTACCTCATATTTATATTTGTGTTGCAGCTTAAAGATCCTTATTGCATTGAAACTAGTACAGAAAATGTTTTTAAAACACTGGCAAATATGTTTAAGAACTCAGAAATAGATATCCAATTCTGGTACTTGGTAGCTGAGAAACCTTGAACAGGTCACTTAGAATCCTTGAGACTCATTTTTTTCATTTGTGTAATAGGGATAATAGCTTACCTCATAGGGTCTTAATGTAGATTAAATACTGTACATTTGTATTATAATCAAAATAAAACAAAGAGACCATAAAAGCCTAAATGTTCCCTCTTCAGTAACAAGAGTACTCAAAGTAAACATTATTGGAAAATTCAAGTTTAAAATGGTAAAATAGCTCTTTTCTGTTGACACCATTTGTGTCAACAGTTTGACTAACAATGAAAAACATCACCTATTTAATAGACCGAGTTATGGAAAGTTTTTACAGTCCTTAATACCTTTACATTGCTACTTCAGCATGAAGAAGAAGAAAAGTTCAGGGAGGTCACATGACAAATCCGTGCCAGTAATAGACCTAAAACAGAGCGTTTGACTGTCCAATCAACCCCTAAGCCTGCTAGGCAATGCTAGTTCTTAAAAGTGCTTCAGTAAGGGGAAAACACCGCAAATTAGAAATTACACACTAATCCAAACGCTCTGTCAAGGATATGTACTCTGCCAACACCAAGCAAAGAAATCTTAGCTTACAACCACACAATGACATAAAAACACAATGGTCTTTTCTGTATTTCCATTTTTGTCTAGCTCTTGACATATTTAGCAAGCTAAATTTCTTGAAAATGAAAAAAAAATTAAATGTTATATGGGAATTACAACATGGAAAGGAAAAAGACACATTTCATAATGTCTTAGATTTAGAATCAGCTACCATATGGAGTCCATAACCAGTAACATGCTACAATGCTACATCTATGCAACTGGAGGGGGAAAAAATGTTGCTGTTAAATCCAATCTTATATGTGTTGTGAATATATATGTATATATATATATACAAACACTCGAAAACAGACAACTGATATTTTGGTATTTTCTTGATCTACAGATGAGATCAGTCTATGATAGGGTGGCTGGGAAGAGTTTTATTCTATACTCCTTTCTCACCTTTTTTAATTTATAGAGCAGCACTATCTATTTTTAAATTTTTGGTAGCCTGGGACACTGTTCATCAGGAATACTTTATCTGTATTTAGATCTCATAAACTTTACAGTTAAAAAGTAGATCCACATAACTAAGTTGTTCCAAGCATACTTAAAAGTTTTCAAAAAACAAAAATATAGGATGAGTTTTTAATTTAAAATTAATTTAAAATTAGATAAAATTTAAAATTTAGTCCCTCAGTAGCATTAATCAATACATAATTCAAGTATTCAACAGCAACATGGCCTCAGGCAATACCGCTGTGATCTGAATCCATATCCATCACAATGAAAGATACCCTGCAGAACCCCTAAGATATACTCTCTCAAAAGGCATTTTTGGAAAACAAATAAAAAATATTCTCCCTAAATGAGAAACTTTCTGTTTAACTTCTTTTCCCCAAAGCTTTATTTGACACATGGACTATTTTGAGAAGCCTAAATAGAGTCATCAGCTTTAACATAAGTCTACATCTAATAAAACTCAAGAACCTCTAGGAAGCTTTGTACATTTATACAAGTAGAGTCAACTCTCTATTATTACCTAATATAATATTCATCGAATTGGGAAAGCTGGTCAAATGCTCTGCTGATTTGTGTCTATGTGTTGATTTATTTACCCTGCTGATATAGCCTATCACAAACTAAAGGGTAGAACCAGAGGACATTGGAAAGATTAAAGACGCTGAGGAAATATTTTAGCTCTAAGTTCAGGTTATCTCTTTCTAAGCTCTATCTTTTTTAGCAAAATCTGGGCATGAATAACCAGTCAAAACCATTCATTTCTAACTGAACTAGTACAGAACCAGAAAGAGGCAAGTGACCTTATGCTAAGTAAAGCTTTGCAAAGCATGTCCTTGCCTCTCACTTATGTAGGTTTAAGGATTAAGAATTTGGGCTATTGAGTCAAGCTGTCGGGGTTGGAACTGTTGTTCTGCCACTTGCTACCAGTTTATCTTTGGGCAGGTTACTTAATCTATTTCATCTGTAAAATGGCCATAATAATAACAGGACCCAAGTCAAAGAATGTTACAAGGAAGAAATGAGACAGAAAACATCTTAGCACAAAGCACAGACCCTGGCACATGGTATGTATCTAACAATTATTGCTATTTTTAACTCAGAACTCTGGATAATAAAGATGGGGATATATGTTCAATAAGTTTTTGTCATGAATGAAAATATATGTCCAAGCACTTTATAAGTACCAAAGTGCCATATAAGCTATTTTTATCCTATGTAAAATAAGTTCAGAGAGTGAATCTAGTCAACATATGTAATAAAAAAAAATAGATCTTCAAAATGTGACTAAGTTCTGGTAAACTTTTATAAAGCCTTTCCCTAACAATCACACTCACACTTATTCACTTAAAAAGTGTGAACATGTATATCAAAACCAAATATGTTATTTATCTATCAATGTCTTTTAAGGTGAGCTATGGCTCTGCTCTCTTCCATTACAAGCAGCATCAGATTTAATAGCATGGCCAATAAACTGATCTATGATGTTTTAGAAAATTCACAGATAAAAATCTTAGATCTCTAAAAATTGGTTCTCTCAATGCTGAATTTTATGTTTCCATTAATATTTTATACTCCTGTGTAAAAAAAAAAACCTGCCTCTTACTGCATTTCCTGTCTTTTTCCGTCCCCTTCCTCCACCATGGTAACATCATCAATAAGTTTTAATAGGCCAGAAGAGACAGAGTATCAGTAAATAGGAGAAACGAATTAATCCAACAATGGTATAAGTAGCTCTAGAATAACCAGGAAGGCCAAATTAAAACTTCAAAAGCTTTATAACAGGTAATTCTAAACAGTCATAAAACTGTCACCTCCATGGGTGGTCATTTCCTGGTCTGTAAAGGAAATGAAAAAATATCTTTAAAGTTAATTATATTCCTTGAATTGATTAAAAATACAAAGTATATCTAAAACTGTCATTTCTATGCCTAACCAAGATTTGTCACCATTGTAACTATAGAAATGCTGACACCATAGGATTTTCAAAGAAACTTTCCAAAAAGACCACAAAAGCAGAGGGTTTTTAAAAATAATTTCTAGCAAAACATTATTTTTATAACCCTTAAAGTATACATAAAAAGAAGCGAATTCACAGTTGTAGACTATCCACGCTATAAAAGCAACATATTTATTCTACCATGAATGCTTCAATACTGTTTCAGTGATGATGTTGCAATTTTCCATGAGCAACTGTCAGAGCTTTGCATCTTGACATGTATCAAAACAGTCTAAATTACATTCAATACTGGTGTATATGTCATTGACCAAAATAAAATTTTGATGTATCCAGTATTTCCAAACTCACACCCAGGCACGTATGATTTTTATATTGTATCCACCCTTGCTTAAGCTCAAGATGTTTCGCCCAGTCACGCATTTAACCCTTCCACTTGCTTAAGAGTTTTCTTCTTTCTATGGACCTATCACTAGTGAATTTTATCTTAAATATAATTCCCATTCCAACGCCTAAGAGGCCGGATGTGTTTGTTACCTATACCCACATTCTTATGCTATCCACTCCGCAGTGATGCTTAACGAGACTTCCATTTGCACAGACATCTAGAACATGCGGGTGGAAACGCTGTCAGTCTGATGCTTTGTCTCCTGCCTCAGAAGGCCGGGGTTGCATGTACACGTATGACAGACACTCTCTGAATAAAAAGCACTACAACCCAGCAGAGAGGCGGCTCCTCCGGGCTAAACCGGACAAGCGATCGCCCAAGGCAGTCAAAGCTGAGGCGACTGTTCCCGGGTGCCGGACCCGGAGCGAGCGGGAGGCGACGGCTTCCATCCCACAGGGGTCAGGGCGCCCTGGGTACCTGGAGCCGCGTACCCGCCGGCCACCTGCAAACGCGGTCGGCGCGAGGACGGCGGGGGTCTCCCCAGGAGCGTCCGGCGGCTCGCGCCAGGCTGGCGTGGACCCACTTACTCAGTTTCCACAGCCACCAGCCCCCCGCCAGGCCGTCCCTCGGGTCTCCGCACCGCGGCGGCCAGTGCCCGGGACCAGAGCGGGTCCTCGCCGCGCCCTCAGCCCGCAGCCCACAGCCCTCCCGCTGCCGCCGCGTCCGTCCTCACCTGACAGCCACCCGCACGGAGCTCTCGTCCGGGGCGCCCCACATGTTGGCGGCGGGCGACAGCCGGGCCCCTGGGCTACTGCTCCGCGGAACTGAGGCGCCGCCGGGTCCGCGGGCTCAGGCACAGGAGGCTGGAGCGGCAGGGGGCGGTCGGCTCACCTCCGCCGCGCTCCAGCCATGTTACGCGACTGAATGGAAAGGTGGCGGCGACGCGGAGCAGGAGGAGGAGGAGGAGGAGGTGATTCACGGCTGGCCGGCGTCCGCCCCTTTTCCCCCCGCTCACCCCCCACACGATCAGGGGCGGGGACAAGGCGCGCTTGAATGGCTAGCGCGGCGGCGGAGGAGCCAGCAGGCCGCCGGCGGCCTCCAGACGGCGCGGTGAGCGCGCCCTGCCCCCTCCGCTGGGAACGCGGCCTGCCAGCCGCCGGGCCGAAGGCTCCCCGCCCTCCGGGGCGCTCGGGGCCACTGGCCCCGCACTGCGTCAGCGCCGGCCTCCCAGCCGGGCCCCGCCGCGCCCTCCCCCCCGCCGGCGGCCCGCCCTGCCCCCGGCAGGGCACTGCCTGGCGCTGCTGGGCTGGGAGGCGCGCGGGGGAGGGATGCCGGCCGCAGGCTGAGGGCGATGAGCCCGCGCGCCCTTCCAGGCTCTTCGGGGAAAATGCGGCAGCGAATGCTCGCCCTATTGCCTGTTTCTTTCTTTTTTATGTTTTGTTCCTCTAAAATCTAAGCTTGATTCGCCAGCGCTGCGCCAGGAGTCAGCCAGCTGCTGCTCTGGTTCGCCTTTGTTTCCACCCTTAGCCTTATTGTCCTTTCTCCAGCTTGGACTTTGCCCCCTTCCCCAGCCCCCTGCTGAATGTCCTCCCTCCCAGCAGTCAGTCATTCGTGCTAAACTAGCTCCCAGCCCTGGCCACTGTCTCTGGGCAGCTGGGCTGTTCAGCAGTCCATCGCCCATTTACCAGCTCCTGTGGGATATGGAAATGATTTACTCTTGAGACTCTTGAATGCGTTTCTGTTAAAGCATTTGTACACTGATAAATGAACTGCACCCTGGTACTGCCAAGTGTTCCCAGAACTGAATATCCACGAAGACCTGCTGTGTAGTAAATCCTTCCAAATTGACTTTCTTTCCCTTCTGGCCTTCAAATAGCACCTCCCAATCCCGGAATTCTATCATCATTGACCCATTGTGGTTTCTGCTTGTGACGACTGTGCTTCCACATGCCTTTAGATGGCTCTGTGGTAACAGCCTTTATTAGCTTTACCGCTCGGTATCTTTTGTGGAGTGCCCTATACAGTTCTCTAAATAAACATGTGGGTTCACACAACACAGTATAATAGATTAAATGGCGCCATCCAAATAAAGGCACTGCCCCAAGTACCTACAGTCTAAAATTGTACCTCTAATCATCCTACTCAGTGGCGATACAGCAGTATGGTTCAGAGGGACAGCGCACATTGGGACACACAAGAAGTGTTTAATGATCTTAAGTGAAGAGCGGTGTGATTATATAATTACAGATAGGTTTAAACTTATTCTATCTCTTATATTTAATACCCATGAGTCTTAACAGACACATAACTGGGGAGTAAAAAGGGCAGAAATGGTGAGTATCCTTCTGGAGAACAAATTGGTTTCTTCTGAGAGAGCTTCCCTTCCTCTCAGTATTTATCTATGAACAAATCAGAGCACCATTTCCTCCTGCCCTGGTAGTCCCACCTCTAAGTGAATCCAGACCAGCCACCTTGCTCTTTGGAATGATAAAAGCTGCAAGGAAGGCAAGTAAGCTAAACAGATTTAGCAAGAAAACTAAAGAGAAATTTCAATAGTTTAAGTTTTTGTTTTTTTTTACCCAATTCCCATTTGCCCTGGGAATACTCGCAGGCAGCACTTGCAGCTGCAGCGTTTACTTCAAGATAACTTGCAAATTACAGTCCTTACCTTACCTCCAAAATTTGCCATGAAATATCTCACTTTATTATTATTTTTGCATCACTCTAATATATTGATAGTCTTTGGTAACAGATGACATCATTCTATTTGTAGCATTCTGTTTTAGTAGTGGTTATTTCCATTTACAAAATATAGTAATTCTCAATAGCTGAAAATGTCAACTCCTGGGAAACAGCATTCCTATGCAAAATGTTAACATCGTTCTAGAACAGTTGTTAGCTGGAGATTCATTTGATGAATATGATTTACGTATACATTTCTGTTACATTAGGATTAGAGACAAATTCTGTTTAGAAATAACTCTAAGAAAAGTTTTTATATTTTATTTTCACATTGAAAACCAGTCAGATTTGCTTCGGCCTCAAAGAGCATATTTACATAAAATTAATGCTGGCAACGAGCTGCACGTTTTTTGTTTTTTTTTTTCTAAATGAGAAATGAGTCAAATAAATGATTATTTAAAATACTAGTACTAGTACATAAATGTCACCATAGAAGCTATTACACACACAAATGCCACCAGGAGCCACGTAGGTAACCTACATTAGTGGGGAACACAGGCCTCTTAAAAAGGCAGTGGCCAGCCTGAGCTCTAGACTGCCAGAATGCAGACCCAGATCTGCCAAGCTTTTTGTTTGCTTAGATGTTTGTTACTTCTCAGGAGATAGAGAAAATCCAACTCTTATGTGAAAACTCTTTTGTTTTTTAAACATTGACAACTAATTCAGCACCATATTTACATGCCATGAAACCAACCAAAATATGTCTCAGGCCAACTTCAGTCCCAAGCCATCAGGCTGGAACTTCTGACCAAAACATTGGTACCAGTAATAGCTGTATCTTTGAGCACATGTTGCACATAGGTTATGGAAGAGGTAGTGTAAAAATTCAAATTCCCATTGATGACTGACTGAGTCAGTAATTTTCTCCCAAATTTCAGAATTTGTAAATTAACTATTTTGTATTTACTTCAGATTCCTTAATAACTGCTATAATCCCTTTCTTTATTATATATCTAATAATTATTTTAAATTGAAAAAAACTCCAGGGAAGAGCTCTTACGCATGAGGAGTTTAAATCCTACTCCAATTATTCACTCAATAAATATTTAATAAGTGGCTGCTATATGTAAGTAAAACTGGACACTAGTGATATGAAGAAGATGAAGACTGTCAGATTGTCTACAAGTTGCTTACAGTCTAGATCAGGAAGAACAAATTAAAAATCCATAATTGTAATAATAGAAGTTGTGACAAGAATATGATGAATTCTTTCTGGAAGGATGAGGAATTCATGTATAAACTACCGAGCATGGTCTCCCTCATTCCACTCTTGCCTCTACACTGCAGGAAAAATGACATTTTAAAACATGTTATTTATGTCATTCTCCTTCCTGAAAATTTCCAATGGCTACCTACAGAAATACTCTGGCCTCTCCAAGCTCTAAACTTATCTTATGCCACTCCAGGTGAAACTGACCTTCCTTCTTCTCGAACACATAAAGTTCTTTCCTGCCTCAGGACCTTGGCAATAGCTATTCTCACTACCTGGAATGTTCTTTCCATAGGTCTTTTAGTTATCAGCTTTTAAATGCTGTATTCTCATAGAAACCTCTTCTGATCATTCGATCTAAAGTAGCACCTCCACAAAGGATAGCTACATGATTTTCATGGCCCGGAGCAAAATGAAAACGCAGACTCTTGTTAGAAAAGCAATTTAAAAAGCTGTTAAATATACTGTTATATAAAGCTTTTTCCTTTCTTCTAAGCTCTCCTGCTCAACTTTTCACCATGTCTTTTATTTACCATTAAATGTCATTTTTTATAAAGAAAAAAGTTTAAATTGTAATTAACAGCATGATTTTACCATTCATCTTTAAATTGTGCAATGCCAGTTTTAAGTATTTTTTACTTAAATTTAAAATTCCACATTTAACTCATATGTGAAATTATTAAAATTATACAACTCCTATTATGTAGTTCATACACACATGTGAATTTCATTTTTAACTGAACCATGCAAACATTATACAAAACTAACTAAATTGTTTTCATTTCACTTGACACAATGGCATCCTACTAACACTTTTTGCTACCTTTGGCTTACAGATGAGTAAGGAAGAACTGAAAGGAAGAGGAACTACCTTTTCCTGTCTTTTCATATTCAGAGTCAGTACTTGGCAGCTACTTTCTTAATGAGTCAGAAAGAATAAGATAGGGTTCTTTGGTCATTGTGCTTCTTAGAATGCCATCGCCTTCTTTTTGCTTTTGAAGCAAGTTCTGGTTTGAGGGAAGCATGGCCTGTCAAGGTGTCAGCATTCCTGCTCAGTCAGTTGTAGACATAACACACTTACCATGTATTTGTAATCCCACACACCATGGGTCAACCAGAATTCTATGCTCACAGGGCATCAAGAAAGCTATATGAGAATGGTATGACAAAGAAAGGAGAAATGCGTATTGCATGTGTCTCTGCTTACCTATATGCTCTAGCGTTTTATCAGACCTCCCTTAGAAAACACAGATAAAGTTAATAAGAATTTCGAGATTTTAAACCAAGATAGCCAAGCATTAAATCAAGAGTAAGTCCCCTGTGTGACTGCACCAACAACTCACTCACGAAGCCAGTACTGTATTCCCAGTTATTCACTGTCACATCACTATTGTATTTCTTCCTAGCTCTGTCATTGGCTGATATTCTTTTATTTTTTGTTTATGGTTTGTCTGCCTCCATTTGAATGTGAATTCCAAGATAACAGGGCTCTTTTTGTGTTTTATTCATTGATATATCAGTAGCTCCCACACAGTATCAGACACATAGTGTGGACCATTAAATGTTAGCTCAATGACTATGTGACTTTGGATAAGATATGAGACCTAGGTTTCAGTTCTTATATGTATGTAAGTAATGTATTTTCTACCTTATAGAGTTGTTATGGAGATTGAAAGAGCTTTGCTCACCAAATGTTAACCACAGCAATAATTTACAATAAGTGCACAATAAAATTAACTTTTTATTATAAGTATCTTTGTAAGTACAAAGTGTTTTTAAAAACAGGTACTCATGCCATAGATGCACCTGTCTAAGGTACATTGGGAAAAAAAAAAAAAAAGCTGCATTCTAGCACACTCTAAACAGGGAGCCAGAAAGACACTACAATATGCATTAGAGCAATTATTTCACCAGTTCTTCCCTCTAGGCCATCTAACCTATGTTTTTCTGTTCTCCACATTCTAATCAGTCATTAAAAGTTACTTGCCTCTTCCTTTTTGCTGCTAGCACAAAGATTAAAAGAAAGTTCTGATTGCAACTCCATGAGCAAACAACTGGCTTTGAAAGAGCATGCCTAGACAAGTATCTCAGAAATCTTTTTGAAAAAAAAAAAAAATCATTAGGAAACTAACTCTTAATAGCACAGTCAGAAACATCAACTTTTCCTCAATAATTCTTTTTGTTTTATACATTTTCCAACTAATAACAATTGAAAGCATTTTGAAGGCTCTTCCATTATGCCAGTGTAATGTGGTAATATGCATTATCTCACTTAATTCTCTCAATGTCTCTAGAAGGTAGATTCTATTATTATTGTTTGTTTTATATATGAGGAAACAGAAGCCTTTCCAACAACCTAAATCTGTTAAAATTATTTCTGTATTCAAGCCCAATTCAGAAATCATCTTCTTCAACCTTTTTCTAATCAGATGTGTAATTTTTTTCTTCTGCCAAATCTCCACTGGATTTCATTTATGTCTTTGTTATTGTCGTAATGATCATTTTTTAACTTCTCAACTATATCAAAAAATTCCTAAAGGGCAGAATTTGTGAGAAAGTCAAGAGTACAGTCAATATTTATTTGTTAAATAAAACAGTGATTCCCAGAAGAAGGCATGCTAAGCTTTGATTTCAGAACAAAACAAGTTTTCATTGCAGATAATCTGATGCCCACTAGTTATAACCTCAGAGATACTGTTTCCAGACCCTAGTGTCTGTTAAAGGTGGCGTTCAAACTATCAGGAAGGAAACCAGAGCACCTCAAATTCTGTAAACCAGAAAATGTTAGCAAGTCTCTTATAATTCTGGAGATGGAAGATACTTTACAATTCTAGTCTACCCCTTTCATTTTACAGATAAGGAAACAGAGCTCCTAAGAGAACTAACCACCACCACAAGATATCCTCCCAACACACACATGCACACACACATATTACATACATAGTAAATTACTGGCAGAACTAAATTAAAATCTAGGTAGCTCGACTTCCTGTATTGGGCTCTTTGTTCTGTTAATTTCACAAAACATTTTATTCTTTGGATTTAGCAAATCTAAGCCTAAACTACATGTTTGCATATGAAGAATATATACTAAAGTAACAGAAGGCAAGCTTAAATACTTACAGTAGTAGTTTATCTTATGACAAAAGCAATTTGTTAACACCTTGTAGAATTATTTTTACTGACTCAAAACATTATTAGAAAATCAAAATTTTAACTACATACACATTTCTTCACATTTCTCATTTGTAATTATTTTGAATATTAGTGGGAGTTATTACTAGGTGGAAAGTTAGGGTTTGAGGAATTTTTTATTTTCCTTCTTTGTATCTTTTTATAGTCCTTAAAATTTTAAAAAATAACCTAAATCACTTTTACAAAAACCGTGAAATTATTCTTCTAAGGAAAAAAAAAATGGCAGGTAGCTAAACTTTAAGAATAAACAAATAAATGTTAAATTTTATTGTTCATACTTAATATCAGAGTTTGAAATCTAAAAAATATTTAAGGTCTTAGACCTGAGTACCAAATCTAAGGGAAATTCAAAGAATAAAAACCTCTCCAGCACTTTGGACTTTTGTTGAGTTTGCAGCATATGCATGAGTATTGCACACAGCTTGATTACCCGAAAGTACTGGCCCAGTTAATTGCATTCAGATGCAAATTATAGCTATTAAGTCATGTTGATCTTGAGCCAAAGGCTTAAGCCAAGTGCATAAGAGGAGTGTTTTTTTTCTAACTGTGCAGGACTGAACTTGATAAGCAGTCTGGTATAGTCATTCATTAGAACGTCATTCTTAGTGAGGTGGGTTTTTTTGTTTTTCGTTTTTTGGTTTTTTTTTTTTGTAATAGCATAGAACTTAATTACCAAAATATAGTTTTATTAGTTACTTTTAATTGAGAACATTTCACCACTGACTTCTTTTTTTATTTATTCATCAATACCACCATTCTTTTTTCAGATTTGTCAATTGAAGTTTTTGCCTTCATTTTCTCTTTTCTAACCCTTTTTTCTTGTTCCTCCACATACATATCTTTCAAATTCTGTTGGCTCTTGATACCCTAAAACCAAAAGATTAATGAAGCTCTGGATTTTTCATTTTTATTCTATTTCAGAAAACCAATAGCAATTACAAATGTTAAGTATTATTATAATTTATAATAATATGATCAATAATTTACCAACTTCTGCAATGAACATGTGCTTAGATTAACCTCCCCTTGGGGGGAGAGAGGGTACAGTAAAGGAGAGGATACAAAGCCCTAACATATAGATCTCTACATTTCCTTAAAGAATTACCCATTTGGTAAAATCGGTGCTTTTTAAAAGAAACACACAGGTTGTTTTATAAGAAGCTTTATTTAAATCAGTATTCAGCTTATCTCTTGTATTTACTTGATCTGATCTAAAAACAATTATTTCACAGTAGACTCCACCAAAAAAGGCTTTCCAGACTAGAGAAAGTGATGACATTTGTATTTTATGATCCTAGATCATTCCTCCAATTTTTGCAAAAGTGCAAAGGGAAAAAATTGTTATGAGACACGCTTTTTAACCTAAATACCCTTCAAAGTCTTGAAAGTAGAGGAATTTAGATTTAATAGAGTTTAGGAAAATATTTAAACTTTGTGAATAAAAGAGTAATAAGACAAAAGCAGTATTTAAAAATATGTAAAGTAAAATAAAAAATTGTAAAGAATTATAAATCTAATCCAAGTCTGTGAAATGAATTGGAGAGTCAGGCAATCAGATTGTACTGATTTAATTATAACATAGTAAGAACCTAAACTAGGCATCTTAAATACTAAAGTGAAGATGGAGATATTCTGATGGAAGAAATAACAGGATTTAGCAATATGGGAGGGGAATAATGGGGCATTCATGCATTAAACTTTCTGTCATTGAAAATGTTCAGGCAGAGGCTAGAAAAACATTGGATGAAGACACCACCAAAAAAGATGCAAGCATCATCTGGGGAGAATAAAAAAGAGATACGAACTAAGAACTGCAGAGGGTTTTTCCAGTAAAAGATTACAAATTTATGTGATTTTAAAAAATATCTCTTATTGAGAGAGTGATGCTATTAGCTGAAACAGGCAAGTTGGGTAAAAGGAAGGGAGATCTTATTTAGTAGAAAACAGAGAAAGTGAACAGTAGAAGGAGAACTTGGGTTGAAAAAATGTAACAAAAATATGGGTAGGGACTGTCAAGGGTTGGTAGAACAGGACCATAAAGGCATTGGAGAACCAAAGGTAATGAAGACAGAGAAAGAATTGATGGATCTATCAGATCAGCACAGTTCATTGTAATCATGGGGAGTAGCTTTAACAGGATGGGTTAGAGGAAAGAAAGCTAGGTGTCCAGTGAACTAACAATTGGTGGTAGGAAGACAAGGGGACAGTTTACTCCTTTGAGGCGTTCATAATGAAGATATAAAAGGGTTCGATCTAAATTTTATTTCCACATGTAATTCATTAAATCAATTCGACAAATGTTTTAGTGCCTAAATGACACCATATTTAAAGCTACTTTCATCAGCTTATCTTCATTCTACCTCTTGTTTCTTTAGCCAAACTCTACCAAACCTTGGAAGTGTTCTTAGACTCTTTTCTTTATGTCCTCATATTTGTTCAGATTAAGGACACTTTTTGTATACTCATATTAAACAGTGGTATAATTAGGTTATTAATTTACTTTGAATTTATTTGCTTAAAGATGTCTTCCCCAGTAGATAATAATCTCTTTAAGAGTAGATACCATATCTTATTCACTCATATTTACATTTCCAAACAATATGTATTATTCGATACTCAATAAATGTTCATGGATAACTAAAAATTCCTCTTCATTGTCCTTGAATTCCAATAACAATTAAGAGTTATCTGTGCCCTTTTTTCCTGAGATATTCTACTGTTAGACCACTAATTCAGGTTTTGCAGGCCTTCACTTCTCAATCTGTAAATTTTGAAACATCCAAGTCTAGGTCCAAGGTCCTCTTCCCTTTCTTTTTAAATTTTTTTCCTAATGCTTAAATTAATTATCTGGTTATTACCACTCATTCATGAAACCACTTATTCAATAACAATTTTTTTTGAGTGTCTACAATGCACAAAATGCTGTTTTAGGCACTAAAGATACAGCAGAAGACAAAATGGGCAAAAACTTTTGCCTTTATGGAGCTTGCATTTTTAGGAGAGAGAAAAACAATAAGCAATATAAACAAAATGTAATACATGTTTAATGATTAATGCTATAGATAAAGGAGTACACGGAATGCTTGAGTGGTAGGAATGTTTTATATTTTAAGAAAATAATCAGAAAGAAGCTCAATGGGAAGACAATATTGAAAAAGAGCTGAACGAAGTGAAAGAATAAGCCATGGGGAAACCAGACAAATAGCATTACTGGCAGAGGGAACAGTAAATACAAAGACCTTCAGATGAAAACTTGTCTGATATTGTTTAAGGAATAACAAAGTGGCCAATATGTCTGGAGCAAAATGAACCAGGAAGAAAATGGAGATGAAGTTAGAGAAGTGAAAGATGGGGATACCACAGGGAGGAAAAAGCCAAATCATCATCACATTGTTATACAAGATCTACTTTGTATTACACTGAAATTCATGAGTAAGATAGGATGCCATTGGAATATACTGAGCTAAGTAAAGACATAGCAGACTATGCCACTGAAATTCATGAGTAAGATAGGATGCCACTGGAACATACTGAGCTAAGTAATGACATAGCAAACTATGTTTTAATGGGGCCACTCTGACCACCAGGTTGCAAATAAACAGAGGGAAGCTAGGAGTGAAATGAGGGAGGTGGTTAGGTGGCTTTTGTAGTCATCTTGGCTGGAAATGATCTGAATGGTAGCAATAAAGCTATAAGAAATGGTCAGGTTCTGGAGATATATCCACACACACACACACACACACACACACACACACACACACACTCACATGAGTGTATGTGTGTACATTTATTTATATTTAATTTTTTATTTTGAAGTAATTTTAGAATTACAAAGAGTTACAAAAATAGAACTGAGAATTCCCATATGCTCAGCTCCTATAATATAACAACTTACATAATGTACTATAATTATCAAACCAGAACATTAACATTAGTTTACATAATGTCCTTGTTCTGTTCCTGGGGATCCAGTCCAGGATTCCACATCGTATTTAGCTATTATGTCCTCTTAGTCTTCTCCAACTGTGATTATTCCTTTGTCTTTCAAGACCTTAACAGTTTTGAAGTATAATGGTCATTTATTTTATAGAAGTTCCTCAGTTGAGAATGTCTGATGTTTTGTCAAGATTTGTTTGAGGTTACGCATTTTTGACAAGAATACCAAAGAAGCAATGTGCATCATATTAGGAGGTATATGATGCTGATTTCTGTTATTACCAGATGTGTTAGTCACCGTGGAGTATCCTAACAAAATACCACAGACTAGGTAGCTTAAAGAGCAGACATTTATTTTTTCAAAATTCTAGGGAATGGCAGTCCCAGACAGAGGTCTGCAGGATTGGTTTCTGGTGATAGCTCTTTTTCTGTGTTACAGTTGACTGCCTGCCTTCTATGTCCTCACATGGTAGAGAGTAAACTCTCTGTTGACTCTTCTTATAAGGACATTAATTCTGTCATATCAGAGCCCTCTCCCTTATGACCTCATTTAATTTTAATTGCTTCAGTAAAGACCCTGTCTACAAATACGGTCACTTTAAGGATTAGGATTCAACATATGAATTTGGGTAGGACACAATTCAGTCCATAGCACCAGTGATGTTAACTTTGATTATATGATTGAGGTGCTGTCTGCTGGGTTTCTTCACTGTAAAATTATTTCTTTGTGTTTGTCATTAATAGATATGGGAAGATGTGTTAATAGTATGATCATCTTCCTTATCATACTTTATTAATTTTAGCATGTCAAAGGTTTCTTCTTGCCTACAATAATTATTACTGAGATGTCTGCCTAATAGTGGTTTTCTGTCACCATCATTCCTTCTATATTTATTAATTGGAATTGGAATTCTACTTAAGAAATAGATAACCTTTCTGGTTTATTTATTTCTTCCATTATATTTATATCAGTATGGATTCATGGATGTTTATTTTATTTCATGGGTTATAAGTCATTAGAAAGAAAGAAGAAAGAAGAAGGAGAGGGAAGGGAAGGAAGAATGGTAATGCTGATTTTTCCTCAGAAAAATCTTACTGATAAGAGACCAAAAATAACTTACTGATATCACATATTGTAAACTATAGAAAATTATGTATTAGTAGTCTATTAAAAATTAGTTACAATTTTAAAAGAACATGAAACTTTAGTAAAGTTTTTAAAGCATCTACATATTTTGATTATTTAATATTCAAATAGAAAGATAGAATTTATACATTTGTAAGATGTAAATCAAAGAAAATGATTAATTCAAACCTCAACCAATTGTCAGAACTATTGCATTTTCTTTCCAAATATTTTTTCTGCTTCCAGCCTATTCACTTTTCAATTCAGTTCACACATCAGTGTCTGAGACCCAGAAAAACTGCCAAGTTATCTGCAAATTCTATTTATATCATTAAGATTTTAAAAATATTATCTGAGTTTTTGTTAAAAAAAACTAGTGAACATATAAAATTAAAATATTAGTAGTTTCATGTGCTATATACATATGCATTTTTCTAAAAATAAAAAACACTTCCCAAAGCAATCAGCTTTTTATACTTCTTATTAACCTTATAAAGATTCCTCAAAATAGTGTGGTTTCCAAATTAAAATCAAAGAATAGTTTGATATCTATGTTTCTGCAACACTCTATTTACCATCTTCATACCTGAAAATTTCCATGTCCTTTTCAGAATTTCTCTTTCTTTGTAACAGTTTGAACCTTCAAACTTACTTTGACCTAGATCACATTCATAATCCATATTCTATATAAAACCCATGCCTTTTTAGTATTTTATGTTTTTTCTTTTCTATTTGGCTGAAAACTCTACTCACCTGACTGTAACTTCCAACAAAGCATGGACCATGCGTCTTGTTCACTACTTTGTGCCCAATGCCTACCCTGGTTCAATGACACAAAGTAGATTGCTCAATAAATATTTACTGAGCAAAAGGATGAATGAATGGCACTTTCTTCAATTCCAAATACTAACATGAACTTTAGTTACGGAAACACTAGCTGCTCTTCATGGAATGTAGGATTATCAATTAAGCTGCAGCACTTTTTACTACACATACAGAATATGTAAATGGGCCCATGGGTTTTATTTGATCCTGCTGCTTTAAAGTTGGGAAATAGCTCAGAATAACATACAAAGAAGATTGGTAAGTTTCATCACACCAAATGGCAATCATATTATGGACTGAGAGTTAAGACTTAGAAGCAAAAGAGTGCTAACGTGTGAACCAAAATGAGTTATTATTTTTTGCCACTTCTCACGGCTTCTTATACCTCTCATTAATGAATATTTGATGCTTTTATTTGGCCACATCATACGTTGATAATAACATCTTCTAATTATTTTAATATCTTAATTAATCTAAATACCAAATTATTTTGTTTTGTTTTTACTGGTGGTGGAGTGCTTTAAAAATGTCATGTCTCTACAGGTTGCCCACCCCCAATCACCTCCCAAGCCTGAGGTGAAGGCCAAGGCCAGAATGGCAGCGTCCAGGCCATACACATGAGACCCATGCTGCTGTTACCAGAGTATGGTATGCAGCATGCCACTTTGAGCGGGGAATTCAGTTGGTAGCCTTGAATGACAATGGGTAGAATGCTCCTTTCTATCTCAGCCATTGTAGGCACTATATGCCATTCCTTCTGGAAAGTGGAGCAAAATGGTATGCTGCCTATACTGGGCCAGCTGCTTTGGGCACATTGAAATGACACAGCTTCTACTTTCTTCTGGTCTAATCTCAGAGTGGCAGATGATGATGGCATTTCCATTCTGATGAGGTTCTGTGAAGTGTTAGAACTTTCATTTCCTCTGCAACTCAGCCCTGAAGGCTATCTGCGATGGAAAGCATGGCCTACCAGTGACCTACTGCTCTGCAAAAGTGAATCTTATGGACTGAGTGTTTGTGTTCCTGCAAAATTCATATGTCGAAGTCCTAGGACCCAATGTGATAGTATTCGGTGATGGAGCCTTTGGAAGAAAGTAGGTTTAGGGAATGTCATGAATGTAATGGCCTTATGAAGAGACACCAGAGAGCTTGTTCTCTTTATCCCAGTGTGCACAAAGAAGAGGTCATGTGAGTACACAGCAAGAAGGTATAGCCATCTGCAAACCAGGAAGAGAATTCCCACCAGGCACCTGAATTGGCCTGCTCCTTGATCTTGGATTTAACTAACTTTCAGAAAGCTTGAAGATAAGTAACAAGGAAAATACTTCTATATTTATTAATAAAGGGTTATTGTCCAGAATAATATGATAAAGCTTCTGCAATGCAATATGAAATCACAAAACAGATTTTACAAAATGAGCAAAGGATACAAACTAACCATTTAGAAGAGAAAATAGCCAAAACAAAACAACAAAAACTCACCAACAGCAAAGAAAACATATAAGAAAATGCTCAGTGTTACTAATAATTTGGAAAATGCAAACTAAAATGATAAGTCAATAGCATTTTTACCTTTAAGGTAGTTGTTAATAATAACATTCTGATAGTACCTCAAATGTCAGCAAAGGTTTGGTCTTATACACTCCTTGGAATGTGCCAAGCACTCTTCTCAGAGCTTTCCAAAAATTTATCCATTTACTCCTCACAATAACCCTGTGAGCAGGTGCTATATTTCTGTCAGTTGAATTTTACAACTGAACTGAAGGACATGGTTTAGTGACTTATATCAAGGTCCCACAGTAAGTGACACCGAGTCAACAATTTTAGCCATTATACAATACTGCCTGTAAATTTGTAGCAACCTCTCTTAATGGCAATTTGGCTGTAATAAAAAAATTTAAATGAACACATACTGACATACTTGTTTAAGACTGTTCAAGTCTTAAATAGTCTGGGATCTGGAATCAGAAGTCAAAGGTTGTAAAATGAATCCTACTAATTACTGCTCTCTGAATATAAACACTTTAACTTTTCTGAGTCCCCAAATTTTCATCTTCAAAATAGTTAGATAACTTTTCTTATTTAAGCATTTTGTAAGAATTAAAATAGATAAGTTAAAAACACTTTTCAAACTGAAAACACTATACGATGGTCTCATCTATATACTGAATTTTTGTATTCTAAGAAAGAACCTCTTCCTGATGCTTGAGTTTTTCATTTACCAAATAAAAATATTTTCTTGAAAAGCTAGTAGTCTTTCTAAGGTTGATGAGCACTTTAGTTTAAAAACAATTAATTTTTGAGTTGTTCATCAATATTTGTTAAAGACTAAATATTAGGTTAACAACTCATTGGAGACAAGAAACAGAAAAAGACTCAGTGCTTTCCCTTCAGAATTTACTATTTCCTTGTGGTTACACAGTATGTACACAAGCAAGAACTTAACATTTACAAAATAGTATAGCAATGTGTAAGGAGGTTCCATTACAAATAGTGCAAACCAAAAACAAGTCCTAATTCATAATAAAATAAAGCCAGCTCTTCAGTTTTTTTAAAACAGAAATCACACCACCTACCAGGAAGGGTTATTTTGAAAATTAATATAAGTAAAATACTTAGCACACAGATCATATGGCATGAAGTGTTTGTTCTATTATTACCAGCTGTGAAGAGATGTCAGAAATAATAGTAGAAGGGTGAACACTATTCAGAAAATCCAATGGTGATTCAGTAAAGCATAGTATAAGAGTTTTCTGAAAGAAATGTATTTTAAACAGTCTTTAAAAGAGAAAAACTAGAAATGACATCTTCTAAAATACTTTCTTTTAGAATGGAAATCTTTACATGCTGGGATAAATGAATCTGAGAATCTGATTAGCCTCACTAGCAGCCCAAATTTAAATGTGATAATAGGAATTTGGATGATGGATATATGAAAACTGAATTGTACTGCTCCAGCTATTTACATCTAGATACAAGTTCATAAGCTTTTATAAGATTGGTCACACTTTCAAAAAAAAAAGAATGTCTACCTCTCTGAAAAAAAATCAGTTTTTCACAGAAAAAAAGCAACATTGAAGCTTTCCATTATTAAAGTATTGTATCTAAAGATGAAGCAGCAAGCAAAACTTCAGAGGCAACTTAAGTTCAGTTATTTTTATTTTATAATTAATTGACTTATTTTTTGAGCAGTTTTAGCTTTACTGAAAAACTGAGTAGAAAATACAGAGTTCCCATTTACTACCTCAACCCTCGTCAGTTTTCCCTGTTATTAACATCTTGCATTGGTGTGGTACATTTGTTCCAATCTAGCCAATATTGATACATTATCATTAACTAAAGTCCAGAGTTTACATTAGGGTTTGCTCTTTGTATAAAATATATAACATGTACCCACATTACAGTTCATACAGAATAGTTTAATTGCCTTAAAAATACCCTATGTTTCACCTACTCGTCCCTCCCTTCTTCCCCTTCAACCGCTGGTGACCACTGATCTTTTCAAACTGTCTCCATAGTTTTGCCTTTTCCATAAAGCTGCCTTTTTAAACGCAAAATATTATGTCACACTTTGAGAAACCTATAAATTAGCTACAAGAAGTACTGAACTACTGGAAAATTATTTTACAAATACCAAAGGTAGATATCATTTAATATCAATATCATCAGGTGAATGAAATCATCAATGTGAATAGTACTGAGTGAAATTACTAATGTGCATAATACAAAACAAATGTTGATATTATTGCATCACATGTATGAGGGAGAAGAGATAGACAATTTTAAAATTAATTATGGAAAATCTAGGCCATTAGTAGAGAGATTTTTTTTGTTGTTTTAGAAAGGATTTTTTCAACATATTTATGAGACAGGAAGTGTACTGGTAAAATAGAATTTTTGGTGCAGAACATACATATTTTTTAATTTAAAATCTCAGACATACTTACAATTGTTTTTATTTACAATGTTTTGGTTTACTCCCTTGAATTATTTATGTTCATGTTTATTTCCCCTATTAGACTAAAGGTTATCTTTGGGGGGTTTATTTACCTTTACATTTCTCAGTGCCTACCACACAAGTAAATGGACGATAGATTTCTGCTAAATGAAGATTTACACACAAAACATTTATAAAAAGTCTCCTTTTGCTCCTTTATATTCATATATTCTCAATCAAACAGACCCACATCTTTGTAAACATTTACTTTTAAAAATCAAATCTGTTTTCAGATATTTTAAATTATAAATTTTAAATATGTTTGTGGTAAAAAAGAAAAAATAAACAATTTAAAATGATATAAAGGAAAACAATAGTCCTTTCCCACTGACTCATGATTCTCATTTCCCAGACAGCCACAATAATCTGTCTTATGTTTCACCTTTCAGAAACTTGTTAGACATATATACTCACTAATGTGGTAAATGCATATATGTTTAACAGGAAGTTAAATATAACTCCTAGTTTCTGCTAAAATCTCGAATCTGAGAACTACAGATGAAAAGCATTAATGCTCCTTTGATCTAAAGAGATGTTCTATGCAAATTAGACTTAGTTCTATAGCCATCTCCCATTTGCAGCCTACATATGAGAAGGCTTGAGACATTGGAAAGTTAGGTTTTCTTTGAAGAGCATTATTATTGTGTAAACTCCCTTATAACAAGCCAAATGAGAATAGCAGCAAGAAATGTACTTGCTGAAAATAGAGGTGTCTGCTAAGAGAGGAACCTATGTCCTATAGTATTTTTCCCTTTCTTCCCCACTCTACTTACCTAGATGCCTTTCCACTTTTCTTTTCACTCTGCTTATCTAGACAGGCAGCAGAAACTTTCTGACCAAGTATTGCAAGACAAGAATGGAGCTCGGTGACAGAACAAATGAGAATCAGAAGTTAACTGATATCTACTAGAACTGATGTTGACAGAGGTGCTTCATTCTTATCTAGAAAAATCCAATGAGAACTTCTACTTCTGGGTATATGGCATACTAGAAGTTCAGTGAACCCTCTCCTGATATAATTCATCAAACATTATGGATACAAACATATATATCTCCAAAGGTATAATCTATGAAATAAATTATTGATAAGTGAAACTTCATTAAAATTAAAAACTTCTGCTATGTGAAAGACAATATAAACAGAATGAGAAGACAAGCCACAAACCAAGAGAAAATATTTGCAAAACACATCTGATAAAGGACTGTTATTTAAATACACAAAGACCTCTTAAAACTCTACAATAAGAAAACAAACATCTCATTTAATAAATGGGCTAAAGATCTTAAAAGACACCTCACCAAAGACAGTACACAAATGTCAAATAAGCATATGAAAAGATGCTCCACATCATATGTCATCAGGAAAATGCTAATTAAAACAACAATGAGATATTACTACATTCCTATTAAAAGAGCCAAAATCTAAAACACTGACAATACCAAATGATGGCAAGAAAATGGGGCAACAGGAACTCTAATTCCTTGCTACTGGAAATGCAAAATAGTATAGCCATTTAGGAAACGCTTTGCTGCTTTCTTACAAAACTAAACACTATTACCACAGCGATTGTGCTCAGTATATACCTAAAGGAGTTGAAAACTTATGTGCATCTTTATCCATAATTACCAAAACTTGGACACAACGAGATGTCTTTCAGTAAGTGAATGAATAAATACATTGTGGTATATCCAGCCAATTGGCTATCAAGTCATGAAAAGATATGGAGAAAACTTAAATGCATATTACTATGTAAAAGAAGCCAATCTGAAAAGGCTACATACTGTGTGATTCCAACTTTATGACATTCTGGGAAGGCAATGCTATGGAGACAGTAAAAAGATCAGTGGTTGCCAGGGGTTGTAGAAAAGCGAGGGTTGAATGGGTGGAACATAGATGATTTTTAAAACAGTGAAAATACTCTTATGATACCGTAATGATGAGTGTATGTCATTTGTTCATATCTATAAAATATACACCAAGAGCAAACCTTAATGTAAACTATGAACTTTCAGTGATTGTGATGTGTCAATATAGTTTAATCAATGGTAACAAATATACCATTCTAGTGAGTGATGTTGATAATAGAGAGGCTATGCCTGTGTGGAGGCTGGGGGTATGTGGCCAATCTCTGTACCTTCTGCTCGATTTTGCTATACATATAAACCTGCACTATAAAAGAAAGTCTTTGAAAACCACTTGCATATAAAATAAAAAATTTAAATGCATGGCTGAGCTGAGGCCAGAAACAACAGAGAAATGTGAATCCATAGGAGCTGAAGAGAACTGGAGATGGCATTTGCCCTAGGACTCTTTCCATCACTCTGGACAAGAACAAGAGGCAAAGTCTGAAGTTTGAGTATAGTAAGATAACGGGAGAAAACTCTGATTAAAACCAAGATTTGCAAAAAATGTAATACCCTTACTGAGTAAATTAGAAAAAAACCTCACCACACAATGTGAAATTTTAACCATATATGTATGTTTTGGCTTTCGATCAGCATAGAAAGGAAAAAATATGTTTCCTCAGAGATTTCCTAATCATAAGCCTGAGCTCTACCTATATGGCCCATAAAACTCCAAGCCAACAATTTTGAAAGGATCAGATATGTAAAGAGCACAGTTACAGAAATTATTAGAAATAATACAAAATGACTTATGTTTGTTATACTTCAGGAATCAGCAAATGAAAATGAAAATAAGAGGACAGAAAAAAAACTGTTGAAACTAGCTAATCATATTTGAAAAGAAACGAAATAGAAGTTCTAGAAATGTACATATTAATAATTAAAACTGAAAACTCAATGGATAGATCAAATAATAAATTATACATAGCTTAAGAAAGAAAGAGGAGCTTGGAAAATAGATCTAAAGGAATAACACAAATATAGCAGAGAGACAAAGATGAAATAAAGCTAAAAAGATCTTAGAGATATGAAAGATAAAGAGATAAAGCCTTATATGTGTTTCATTCTAAGGTCCAGAATGATTAGAGAGAAAGAGGAAGTTATGGATTGATTTTTACATATCTTCCATATGATCTCTTGGCTTCTTGAATCTGTAAATGTATTTATTCAATAATTCATGAATATTATCAGACATTATATTTTCAAATATTTCCTCTATTGATAGTAAGCTTTTTCAATTATTTGTTTGAAATGTATTTTCTTTTAAAAGATAATTTCACTGAGATATAGAATATCTAGTTTGACAGTTATTTCCTTTCAGCATTTTAAAGATTCCAGTATCTTTTGGTTTCCATTATTGCTCTTGATATAGCAGTCAATCTAATGGTTATTCCTTTGTATGCTTGCTGGATTTCCTTTCCTCCATTTTTAATATCATCTTTTTGTTTTGGTTGCTCTACAGAAACTTACTAAAGAAACTTGAGAGAGAAAAATGATCCCAGAAATATCTGAGATGTGAGAGGAATGATGAACAAAGAAAAAAATGTGTAAACGATTAAAATTAAAATAAATAATAAAATGTCCAATTATTGGGATTTCAGAAAACCAAGACAGAAATAAATTCTTATACCATATTCTCTAATGATGATATAATTAAGTAGACAATAATAACAAAACTATAATAAAAATAATTCCAAACTTTTGGATATATCAAATTTGAGTTGGTTTTATCATAGGAATAGATTTGTTCAATGTTAAGATATTATCTGTATTAAAATTTTAATGTAGAAAAACTTACTATTATTGTAATAGTTGCAGAAAAAGTATTGTATAACATTCCACAACTATTCTTGATAAAAGAATAATATTCTTATAAATAATATTCTTATAACACAATAATAAAAAGGAACTCCCTTTATTGTATAAAAGACATCTACACATATACACACAAACATACAAAATATAACAAGTATTGTACTTAATGGTGATGCATTAAAAACATTCACTTTAAAATCAAAAACAAGAAAAGATGTCTATTAATGGCTTTTATTTCAACATTTTCCCAGAGGTTCTAGCCACTGTAATCAGGTTAGATAAGAAATAATCTACTAAGATTGGAAAGAAAGAATAAAATGGTCATTATTTGCAACTGATTGTTTGTATTGAAAACATAAAATAATCTGTAAACAGATTATTCATATTAATAAAATTGTTAGCTAGGAATCATTATTATAAGTCAATTGCATCTTTATATACCAGCAGCAAACAGAAAGAAAGATATGAACCTCAGAGAAAGATTTACAATTTGTAGACATATGATCTGTTTCAGAGATGGCACTGGAGATAAGTGGAGGAGGGAGGACCCCTTCCATAAATGACATAAAAAATTCTGAATAAGAAGAAATGTGAAAGTGGACCCTTATGCCATGTCATTCTAAAAATAATTAAGTCCAGGTGCTTTAAAGACCATCAATGAATCTACAATTATCTCAAAATAAAATATTTAAAATTTTGCTGAATTAAAAAAATATTATCAAAGGAGTAAAAATAAAAATCTGGGGAAAACTTGCTGACATTAAACTGACAATGGATTAGGATGCTGAATATATATTTAGAAAAATCCAGAAAATAATAAATAGAAAAAATGATCAAAGACATGAATAAGCCTTAAGCATCTGGAAATAGCTCACTTGTCAATGGAGAGTAGAATAGACATGATATTGTAGAACGTTGTAGAGAAATTTATAAAAAAATGAACCACAGCCTTGGGTATAACATGTAAAAGTTTCAAAAAATGTTGTTAAATAAAAAATAAAAATTATAGAAGAATATATATATATATATTTTAATAAACACTTTAAAACATATAATTACTAGTGTTGGACCAGGTATTTTGCAATTATTAATTCACTTAATCTTCTAAACAATTCAATGATGCAACTGCTGTTATTACCTTTGGTTTACAGAGGCAGACACTGAGGCATGGAAGGTTAAATAACTGCCAGAGGTCACGCATCTAGTAACGGGAAGGGACCAGATAGAAATCCAGGCAATCTGGCTCCAGGGTCTGGAGTATGATTCCAGTTATATAAATTCAAAAGCTGACACAGCTAAACAATATATTGCTTAGAAATACGTATGGCAAAACTATTTTAAAATGTTCGAAAAGAAAAGATTAACACAAAATTCACAATTACCTGTGGCAGTGGAGGGAAGGGAATGCAACCTGAGAGGGCAACACAGAATTCAAAGAAATTGGCAATGTTCTATTTTTTTTTTCTTGAGCTATAATTGACATACAGTCCCATATTAGTTTAAGGCATACAGTGTAATAACTTGACTTATATATAATGTTAAATGATTACCACAATAAATTTAGTTAACATCCATCATCTCAAAAAAAAGGGGGGGAAAAGATGCTTTTTTTTATGATGAAAACTCTTAGTAATGTTCTCTTTCTTAACAGGACAGCATATGAATGTTAATTTTATTCCTGATATTGTTTCTCTCTGAAGTGTACATATTCATTCTATACAGTTTTTCTTGGTATGCTTATTTCTCAATTTTTAAAAAGGTTAAAAGAGAGAGACTAGTCTCTGGACCCTGAACAAAGGGTCCGTGCAGTGGAAGAGAAACCCACACTTCCAGAAAATGTCTGCAAGCCAAGCATGTGCCAGAGAAGGCAAGTGGGCTGAATCATCTTGAAAGGGTCCTTCTCAAGATGACAGCCACCAAGGGTGAGTGGATACCAACAGAAAGAGGGCATGTGGGCAGGATCTAAGAAACTGGGGCCTGCTGGAGAAAGCACAGTGTAATTAAGGGCGCTGGGCAGTGGGAACAGGGAGAAGTGTTCAAAGAGCTCACAAAAGCTCTGAGAGAGAAAAGCCAGCATCTAAACATCTTCCAGATGATGACTGCACCACAAAAGCAGATGCCTGAGGTAATAGAGGGAGAAAGGATGAAAAAGGAGAAGAACAAGATAGAAGAGTGAAGAATGAAGGAGAAGGAGAGAAGCTTTAAACCGGATAAGATTAAATTCTTGATATTAGACTGGACTGGATTTTCGATGCCTACAAATGAGGCTTTTTGTTAATTCATGGGAGTGACAGGGGAAAGTTAAGGGGATCTGCCTGAGATAGTATTCAAAACAAAAAATTACACAGAGCTTGTTTAAAGCCCAGTAAAAGAGAAGGAGTAAAGTTGTTCCTTGCTTGCACTTTACTATGTTCAATAAATTAGCAAATGAATTTATTACATAAATCTCTATACCCTTACCTTTTAAAAATAACAGTTTTACTGAGAAGATTCAAGTACTTTAATATTAAACCTTTTAAAGTTTACAGTTCAGTGGTTTTAGCATATTCACAAGGTTGGAAAGCCATCATCAACTATCTAATTCCACTTCCGTTCATTTCTGTTTTTTTTTTTTTAACACAAATGCAATCATGCTATATCCATGATTCTTTAATTTACTTTTTAAAAATAATTATTGGGCATCTTTTTACATCTATCTATCTAACTGTCTATCATCTATCTATCTATCTTATGCTATTCTCTATCTATACCATATGTTCATTTATGGTTGTATAGTATCTCATTTTAAAGAGGTAAATTACAATTTCTGTATGAATAGACATTTAGGTTTTTACAACTCATTGCTATTATAGTGCCACAGTAAACATTCCTGAGAATATGTCTTTATGTACATATATGAGTATACCCATACTGTACATTTCTAATTGTGGGAGTATTGGGTTAAAGTGCATTTGCATTTAAAATTTTGAGAGATACTGCCAAATTATCTCCAGTGATGATACACACACACACACACACACACACACATATATACATATATATCACATATAATATATATACATGTATCATCCAGTGATAATATATGTATATATATTATCCTCTAATAGTGTTTGAGAATGTCTTGCAAACACAGGATATGATCAAATTATTTATCCTTACCAATCTGATAAGTAAAAAAAATGATATTTTGTTTGCCTTTAATTGCGTTTGGGGTTGACCGTCTTTTATACGTTTATTGGACATTTGTATTACCATTTATATAAAGTGTTTCTTCATAACCTTTAGAGGATTATTTGTTTTTTTATTAAATTTTGAGAGCCCTTTGTATGTTAACAAAATTTGTTTCTTTTTTCTTTTTAATTTTCTTATGAACTTCTTGTTATACAAACATTTAGAATGATTTTATAGTTGAATTTATCAATCTTTTTCTTATGAATTTTGGCAAATCTCTTTTTTTCTTTTTACTTAATTTTTCTCTAAGCATTTTTTTCTATACTTCAAATTTTGAAGAGTCTGACTTTATTGGCTGTTCTTTTTCTTTATTTAATTATAAAAACTACTACACATAATTCTTTGAAAACTTAATTTTATATATAGTCTAGAATAGTACCATGTCCTTAAGCCCATTGAATAAATATTGAATACCACTTTTCATTTATATTTAAATTTTACACTCTTCCAGTTGAGGTTGTCTAAATAATTCTTCTTATTTTTTTTTAATTCAAAGCTTAAAATCAAAATTGGTTTAGTACTTCCCACTAGTCAATAAAGCCAATGAAAAATAAAGTTTTAAGTATAACAAATTCTATATAACTCTCACCATTTTATTAACAAGGTTCACGTTTTTTTTTTGTTGTTTTTTTGTTTTTTGTTTTTTTTAAATCTTTGGTGCAACAGCGGTTGCTTTCTGAGGGGCTGACAGTTAACAACAGACATTTGAGCCTTTGTATTTGGAAAGAACTCTTTTGTTTAGTTCAGAAGCCCTAAAGGTTCCCAGGCATCAGTCTAAATGGGAGTTTCCTAACTCTGAGTGAGACCTGAATACATGTCATTCACAACAAAAGGAGAGTTTCAGTGTGTTCAGGCTGGAGATTAAATAGAGAGTCTTTTCAGAAATGAACAGAAGTGCCTTTAATTTGGAGTTCAATTAGTTTTATTTGTTACCAGAACTCTACTAACACTCTTTCTTGTTTTCTGTTTCAAACCATATCTGCAACAATTGCGATAAGAATAATTAAAGCCAGGCCCTATTCTGTATTCTTGATCATATGTCCACACTCCTGGAATTGCTCTTACAAATATACATAGTTGAATTTTTATGATTAATAATGAAATTTTGAACTGCCTAGGAAGTTAGTGATATTTCTCAGAGTTTTGCTTTTAAAATTAAATACATATACTAAAGGTGTATAGTTATAAAAAATCTTCATGGCAATAAGACTTACAAATGAAACTAAGGGAACTGTGCATAAGAATATACAACTAAGAACTAAATAACATAAAATATTTTCAGAATTGTTACAGAAAATCAATATTGAATAAAATGAGGAAGTTGAACTGGATGACTTCTAAGCTGATGCTTTAGATTTTTTTTTTTTTAATTCGAGAGGACTTTATAGAAAGAATAGGATTCAGGCTGTGTGAAGGGGTACTTGAGATTTGCACATATGGGAAGGTACAAGGGAAAAATTTAAACCATAATATAATCAACAAATACAAAGTATGCTTCTCTGTGTATGTTTGGGTTGACAGGATAATGAAAAGATGTTGGCACATCAAGGGTGCTTGTTGTACAGAGATGTATATCTTTGCAGGAAACAATGGTTACTCAAAACCTTGAAGTCAAAACTAAGATCAGAATCTGAGCTGTCTGACCCAAACTGGATGGTATCTGGGAAGGCACATCTGATTATGTCACACCCATATTTGGACTTATTTTATAATTCCACACTGCCTAGAAAATAAAGTCCAAATCCCATAACAAAGTTCTATGAGGCCTTTCATATTATAGATAGAAGCCACCCTACTATTATATTCGTGTTCCAACCTGAAGAAAGTTACACCCCAGCCATTCTAGATTTGCCCCATACTGTGTTTACTCCTTCATATCTTTTTTTGCATGGTTTGTACATTTGTTTTCTTCTCAATTAATCACCTTGCAAATGTATATTCATCAAATTCCACCTAACTGGCTCCTTTTAGAAGGTCTTGCTTTTCTTTTAGAGATAACATTCCCTCTTCCATTATTTTGTGACATTTTCATTCTGGTAATAATTTCTTATTATAAATCTTCCTCCCCCCTCTTCTTAGAGCTACTCAGACTCAGAGACCACATCATATTTAAGTTTGTATATATACTGGTTTTGGATCCAAGCCATATGATAGAAAGAGCTTTATATTAATAATTCTAACACTCTACTTTAAAAATAAATATTTGAGACATTTGATTCATTCATGAGAAACTATATTTATTATTTGGATCCTCCAGTGGTAATCCTCAAAGGCAGAAACTGCTGTTTTCCGCTGGTCTAATGGTATGAGCCCTCCTCCTTATTGCAATCTAATTTGCTATGATATTATAGGCAAAATTACATAATGGAGTTGCAATGTATAATTTACTCTTTTCTCCCCAGTGTTTTTGAGATATATTTGTAAGTTTAAGTCTTTGTACTGGTTTCTGACACAGAGCTTCTATAATCCCTAGAATTTCCTAAGAGGAGAGTCTTTTGTTATGTTAAGTAGGTGACTTTTGGGCTCCACTTAAGAATGGGGGCTGGTTGCCAGGAGATCAAACCATGTGACTTGAGGGTTGGAATTTTCACCTCATGACCTAAAGGACTGGGAGAAGACTGAAAGTTGTATTGATAACCAATGGCTAATATTTTAATCAATTGTGCATATGTAATGAGGCCTCCATAAAAATGCAAAATGATAGGGTTCAGAGAGCTTTCAGGTTGGTGGACACATGGAGATTTGGGGAAAGTGTCACATACATGGAAACTCTGCACCCCTTTTCTCATACTTTGCCCTTTGCATCACTTCCATTTGGCTGTTCCTGAATTACATTCTTTTATAAAAAGTTATTAATCTAGTTAGTAAAATGGTTCTCTGAGTTCTGTGAGCCACTCTAGGAAATCAGCTGAGCCCAAGGAAGTGGTTGTTGGAACTTCAGATCTTAGAGCCAGTTGGTCAGAAGCGTAGGTGACAACCTCGACTTGAAATTGACATCTCGAGGTGGGGGCAGTCTTGTAGAACTGAGTCTTTCATCTGTGGAATCTGATGCTATCTCTGGGTAGATAGTGTCAAAATAGCTGTGGACACCCAGCTTGTGTCCAAGAACTGCTTGGTGATCTAGGACCAACCTCTCACCTATTCTACCACCCCTTGAAATTTGGTGTTAGAATTATCAGGGCCTTTTATGTGTACAGTGTGATGATTTTATAAACGTACATGTGGTAAAATGTCTACCACAATAAGTTTAGTTAATATATCCTCTACCTCACATAATTAACATTTTAATGTTGTTGTGGTGGTGAGAACATTAAATCTCAATCTCACATAGCAACTTTTTTTCTTAAGATCTTTGGGTTTACAAAAGTTGTGATTATTGTTTCTAATGTAGTAATGTGCAAGTTGAGGATATTCAATTATGCTACAAAATGCATGAAAAATAGTGAAATTCATTAAAAGTGTAAAACATAGATAGTAAATAAACTATAGGTATAGTTGAAGCTTCTAGGATGGATTGCATAAGGCATTTAAGTAGTGCAGTACAGGATGTAGTATAGTGTAGTATAGGATGGACAATGAGTAAATAAGTAGTATGTAACACAAGGCAAACTCAGAATATATATGAAATATCAAGAATAAACTAATAATCTTTAAGACATTCCCCAAATAGAAAGAATTAGTAAACGTGACAGGGAAAAAAAAAGTAACTTAAAGACAGAAAGAAGTGTAAAGACCAATTGATGATCATGACACCCCTGGACAATAAAACACATATGATTGCATTCTGGTCCCAAGTGTTCTCTTTATAACCCAAGAAACTCAAATAAAAATCATAGTGGCTTATTAGGCTAATTGATGGAGCAACTATGTATGCCCCAGACATCTCCCATCTGTGGGCTACTTGTTCAAACCTTAAATGTGATTCTCATAATCACATCATAAGCTGACTAGATGCAACAAAAAGAGAAATAGAACATATGCACTTTGCATAAGGGATTCAGGTAGCATAGTATTCCCACTTGCAGCCTTTTCTGTGTTAACCTAATCTTTCTCTTTTCTCTGTTTTCACACTGATGTTTTAAAATGATTTAATTAACATTGATTTGAATATCTAAATTCTGTCTATGAGTCTTTCTGTTCCATGGGAAACAGGGTTCTTTCCCTTGGGATAGCTTCCCTGGTTGTACACTTGTAGGCTACCAGTGCATCAAGGTAATTCCCCATTTGACAAATAAAACTGTGGGCTCTGTTGGATTGTTTGAAATCACATAGCTCAGATGAAGTGAATAAATGAAAAATTAAATGATACAGCCAAGAAGACGATCTTTTCAATCAAGAACAAAACATTTCTGCTAGCTAAAAAAATCATGAAACATTTAAAATTAAAATCATTGTTATTAAAAAAATAATTTCCCTATTAAATACCAAGATCTGTGAGCCCTGCTGGAAATATTCAAGAGAGAGGTGGTAGAGTGGAGTTGATGAAATCCGTACCTTGGAGACAGAATGCAAACGCTAATCTGGCTTCTGTCAATTTCTAAAGTACTTACTTGGGTAGTTTAATTTTACTGAGTCTTGGTTTTCTCACATGAAAAGAGCCCAAGAAAGTATTTTGTAGATGTGATTAACATTTACAACCAGTTGACTTTATGATAATTGTTTATTATGTGGGTAGGCTTCATCTAATCAGTTGAAGGCCTTAAAATTGAAAACCAGTGTTTCTTTGAAAAGAAAGAATTCTACCTCAAGACATAAAATGCCTGCCTGATTTTCCAGCCTGCTGGCCTGCCCTACAAATTTCATATTTGCAAATCCCATTATTGTGTAAGCCAATTTCTTAAAATATCCCTGATTATCTGGAAAAGCCTGAATGGTATACCTTTTCTACTTCTATGCCACAGAAATAGGAAAGTAATTTGAAAACTTTAAAGTGCTATACCAATTTAAGATATTATCATCCCAAATGCATATCAAGTACATATTTTAAATTGACAAATACAAATGTATTATACGTTTCTGTAAAATTCTCCTTGTCAAAGGGCACTGTCAATACTAATTTGAACAGAAATGCTAGCTTTCAAAAGGGAAGATGGTGGGGAAGAGTTAAGTGATACTTATAAACAATTGGTTTAATTATTTATTTTACTAATCTTAATTTAACAAAGGTGAAAGGGGAGAAAGACCAGTACCATTCTTTATTTCTCTTATCATTTAATATAATTGAGTAAATTGCCTATTTTGATTTTTAACAGAAAGCTTTTGGTCTCAAATCTTTCAGTAAAAATAAAATCTTACATTATTTATTTAATTTAAAAATACACAGAACGTTCCCCTTCACCACCATAATCTCCCATTCTTCTCTTTGCTCCGTCTTACTATAAAACTTGTCTTTCGGTTAGTCCAGCCCAGACAAGCAGTGATTGCTCTACATAGGTGAGTATGTATGTCCTCAAATAAAAACTTAACAATGGATTCTACTATTTGTTCTGCTGAGTTCACCATGAACAACTTACTTAAATCTCTTTTGCCCTCAGTTGATAATATAGCTAATCAACCACTTAGCATTGCTAACCATTGTTACATGTCTCTCCTATCATCATTTCACTTTCCATAAGCCTCATATCAGAATTAGTCTTATTACCCTAGACACATAGCTCATTTTGGATTACAAACAATCCTTGTCTATAAGACTTGGCTTAATAATTTTAAATTCACCCCCCCAAATTAAACCTACCTTTAAAGTGTGAACTTTGATGAAGAGTAAATTTTTAAAAATGCAATTCAGAATTGGAAGGCTGTTCTCAAATGAGCATTTCTAAAACTATTTGTAGCAGTGATCTCAATCGATCAAGTAATTGAGCTTGATGATACACAGTGATCATGTGAAATAGAATGATGACCATTGGAATGTTTACTTACATTTTGGTAGTCATTTAAGTAAAACCAGTCTTGTAACCATACCTCATTATTCATTGATTTATAAAGAATATACATTCTTTTTATATATCCCAGAGTTGTCTGTGTGCAACAACAACAACAAAAAAACAATTTATCTGTTAGGCTTGCTTAAGGATGTAATAAAAAATAAATAAAGCAAGTAGCATTCAGACCAAATATTAAATACTACTTGAATGTACTTGCACAGCTGTAGTTAAAGTTGAATTTTCTTTTCTAATCTTTATAAAACAGTCATTAACTTGGAGCTATCAGAAAAATGAAGCCTGCGTCTATTCTATTGGGAACTATAATAAAAATGTTTTCACAAGGCTTCTTTTCTATCTTTATCTTTGGTTGTGATTCTCAATATCCTTCTTTGAATTATGAGGCTTGTTAGTATCTTATTTCAAAACATATTTCTCATCGTCACACTTTTCTCATAAAATATGATTCTTCTAAGTAGTCTTGATATACCTTGAAACTCTTGGAGCAGACAGGAATTTAAAAAATTTTTTTAATCTCTAGAAATTTAAAAAATATTAATTCTGGCTAAATTCTAATGTATTAATTATGTATTTTTTTAATAGTGTAAAAACTGTTAAGATGTATTGATATGTACCTCAGTCCACCTCTCTATTTTGCTATGAAGGCATATTCGCTGTATCTTTTCTCCAAAGAGCTCAAAGACTCCAAATAAAAATATATTATAAAGATAGCAACAAGAATAGTTAGGCATGGATAATTTTGCCTACATATTGCAGAGTTTTCTTGGCTTGTTTTTGTTTTGTTCTGCTGTTACAAATTGTTGGAAATCTGAAGTTTCTGATGTATATATGAATTGCTAAAGTTAAGATCGATGATCTTCCCTGCATCCCATGAACTGCGAGCATCCCCACTCAGGACTCTGTTCATACCTGAATTAGAGAATGAAATGAGGGAAAAAATATACTATTTGTTGATCAGAGCTTAGTCTAATTCTGTATGAAGGTCTAGAATCTGTAGACTACATCTACCTTTTTTTACTCTTCTATAGAATTGATAGGACATCCCCAGAGCCATAGATTATTGCAGGGTCCTTCTGTGAAATGTCTTCCCTCCTCATCCCCTTCTTGTTAGATGCGCTCTCAGAGTGCTTTTAAGATATTAATTAAGAGGATGAGGTTCTAGAGTTGACAGACCAAAGTTTGAACCCAGTTTTGTCATTCATTACAAGTGTGACCTTGGAAATGTTACTAAGCCTCTTTTAATTTCCTCACCTGTAAAACAGGGATAATAACGATCCCTATTCCAGAGGACTATAGAAATGATTAAATTAGATAATTTATCTAAAACATTTAGTGCTGCTTGGCAACATAGGAATCATCTGATAAATGCTAGGCATTATCATCACTACTATTACGATTATATTTTTACTTAACTATAAGCTCCATGAAAGCAATAATCATTATTTTTTAAACTTTGTACCCCCAGTACCTAGCAGAATATTTGGTACATGTTTGTTGAACTCAACCATATTTATGTTCTACAGAGAGATATGTAAAGGATAAATATTCTTCATTTTTCTTAATTTCTTGGAGGTGGATATAGAAAAAACAGTATACTTGGCTTATGCATCATATATGCTATTTGCCTAACCTATATTTCTAAGCTAAAAATTAAATACCCAGATCTTTAAAGGGGGGAGAAATTGGCTTATAACTTAAGCATGAGAAAATTGAAAGTTGAACAAAACTAAGCAAGGCTACTTGTATATCTATGATCTGTTTTTCCTTGCATCTGCCTCTTGGTTTTAAAAGCAATACAGGTAAAAAAGATATGACCAGGAAGAGAGAAGGGGTAATGCCAGAGCTATGTGAAGTTTATTTACTTTATTTCACCCTATTATTATATTGAGAGAATATTTCCATTGTCTTTGTAGCAAAGCAATTTCTCCCACCCACATAGAAAGCTTTGGTAATTCTTCAACCATGGCTAAAATGCCAATCTTTCCACATTACTTGAAAGAAGTTTCAAGAAGGTTTCCTTAAAGAAAGTCGCTGTGTAAATGTCTGATGATAAAAACTGTAAGATCATTGGGGCTTTCCCCCCACCCTCACTCACTGATTGTGAATTTCTTGATAAGTAAACCTTTATCTGCATGTTTTACAAAGCACACACCCTGCCATAGTAAGTTCCACAACTGGGGATAGATAGATAGTGGTATTTTTCATTCTCAGTATGTTGGAATGTTGATTTTTCCGAATTCCTCATGCAGCATAATAAAAGGACTTTAAATTTCATATACAATCCACTTTGAGTACTCTTCTCAGAGCTGTCAGCCCAGAACTCAACTGATAAAGTGTTTCCATTAGGCAAGGTGGGGCCTATTAAAACATTACATCATTCTGTACACACTGAACTACGGAAGGATCTCATATAGTACCTCCACGAGTAACTTGTCTAGTGAGCATTTCAGTGACTCAAGTGGTAATGATTCTTGCTTGAGAAAATATTTGTAAGATACTCATGTTGCTCTTAGGAAATGTAGACATATTGAGTCTTTGACCTGTGCAAAACATTTAAGATTACCAAGTAAACCTTCTTGTTTTTGAAAATTACCCAAGATCTAGTAGGTGAAAGAAATGGAACTAAAACCCAGGTTTCTTGTCCTTTTCATTACCTGACACTGATTCCTAATTATTTAAGGTAAAAATAAGCGATTTCATTTCAGGAGCACTCTTCCGTTCCTTCCGTAGTATAATTAAGGATGAATTTTTCAAGCAATTTTTCTCCTGCCAGAAAGTTCTTCAATTTTATATTTATGTTTTTGACCTTATAGAATGTATTCAATTTTTAAAAATATATATAAACAAAACATTCAGAGTTTCTCTTTTCTGGAGAAATTGTCATTTGGTAAAATTTATTACATTTAATTTTTTAAAAATACTGAAACTAAGTGAAGTTAATGACAGTGAAATGTCAGTTGCTCATTTGGGGAATGTAGCTTAAGATCCATATTTTAAAGTAAGACTTAGGCTGAAGACAGATGGACACTTACAAATAGCTATACATTTTTAAAACATCACAGGAAACTATTTCATTGTGCAAACTTGCAACCCCATCCTTTTCCAATGACTATACCAATAATGCAAATATAATTGAAATTATAATTTCATTCTTAAGCAGTTTGTGCAGCCTTAGCCATTAAATGAATTATTATGTTATTTCTTAACATTGTTTGTATAGAGTCCAATACTTTCCATGTGACTATCATTGCATGGAATTTGTGAAGGTCACATGCCCTTAACTGCTTTAGGGAACACAGCCCCTGAAATGACTTTTTTTCTCTTGAAATTTCTAGAGCTCTTTACTTATGAATGACATATGACTACTTAACCCAAGACATAAGATCTCGTTGGATAAAGCTTCTAAGGAACTGTCCTCTTTCTACATGGTCCTTATTAAGCAAATCCTCCTCTTGGAATAGTATCAAGACCCAGACTACCTCATCCCCTGTAACCTACAGTGACAACTATATATTTTGGAGTCAGTATATACCTAGGTTTAAGTGCTAACTCTGCTGCTTAATAGCAAATTAAGGAATCTTGGGCAAATTAAGGAATTTCCAGTGTCACAGTTTACTTAAAAAGACGATAATTCCTATCTTTCAAGAGTGTTATGAAGATTGTATGTATAAACTGCCTCCAGAGAGTGCCTAAAACCTAGTAGGTTCTTAATAAATGGTATTACTCATATCATTACTCTTCAAACACAACGAGTCACTCCTGCCCTTTAATTCCTCAAATACTTACAGATCCTCACATTTCAAATGACCAAAATTAATGCTGATTATTAGGTGGTCAAATTTTCTCAGTATTATTTTCTAGGCTGATTATCTTACTTTTTAACTTTCTTTCTACTAAAGTATGTAACCCTTAATTATCACATTTCTGGCATGTGCTTATTATGGTAAGACTTTCCAGCCTTTCTCTCTCTGAGAGACCAGACCCTTAATTATGTACTTTTCCCTTAGCCACATAACCAGGGATTTCAGAGCTCCTAACCCTAACCCTAACACTAACCCTAACTCATCTGACACCATTAATTAATTAAATCTGCTACCATTTCTGCTGCAAAGCTGCCTTTATTTTAGACTGCTGAACTGAGGGTTAAGTGTTTTATCACAAGACAAATCAATGAAAAATCTGGACACGAAAGCCAACAAGCTAGATTACCAGCTCTTTGTGACATTGGAAGAACACTTCCATTGACTGACTTTCTCTTCTGTGGAGTTTCAACAATACCTTAGTGAGACTCTGGATAGAGACAGGAGTGTTTTCCTGTACTGTGATATGATGCATCCGCACACTCACAGACAATTCCCCATTGACTTTAACTGTGGAAAAGGGAAAGCTGGCATACTACTTAAGAAGGGCAAGTCAACCTAATTAACAACTGCACTTATTCCTAGCTTTTCTACAGCAATAGCTCTTTGTCTATATTGCTTAATCATTGAATATTTATGATGTAGTTTTCCTGCTTAGAAATTACTACTCATTCAATTTAATCTAGCTTTATTAAATAACTGAATTTTGTCTGTTTTTCCAGGTCATTAGTGTAATGAGTAATCAGGCTCAAATTTCAATATGTTGCTTCTTGACATATAAATAGAAATATCTCCATATTCTTCAGTATATAGTAATTAATTTTTTGTTTCCTCATAGAGGCAGAAAGGAAGACAAAACATATCCTTTTATTAATGAATGTGCTTTACTTTATTAATACAGTTTTATGCCAAAACCCAGAATGAATTATCCCTCCTAAACCAATCTCTGAAATTATGAATTTAAAGTTTTAATTGTTCAATGTCATTAATCAGTGATAGAGACTTGAAAAATTCTCAAAACTACCAAGTGTATTATATATAACATATTATACATATATAACTATTACATGGTTTGTGTGTATGTGTGTGTAAAATACTATGTTGAGGTAAATTTTGAATTAAAGCAAAATGTAATTCTATGTATAGACTGCTTATAAAGATACTATAACTATGAAGGCTTACATTTCATTTTCTTGGCATTTTGAATTTGGACTCTTCAATACTTAAAAATATTTTCCCTCCCAGTATAAGCTCAATTGTTGCTAAGTATGTATTTTAAAAATGGAGGAGACAAACGGAAAAATAAACTATAGATTATGCTATTTAACCATCATTATAATCTCAAATCTTCAGCTTGATGAGCACCTTTCCTTTACAAAATCTTTCTCTCTAGTGTGTTTATCTTCAGTTTTGGAATAAAGAGAATTTAACCTTAAAATAACACAATTCATGCTTAGCAATTTAGAGGTTCTGAATTATCTGTTCTAATATACAATTAATTTTAGTTTGTAATAGTGGTAAATATTTAATTAAAAACCTGCAGAATCCCTATGGCTGTTTATTCTTTGTGTTGAAATTCAAGATAGATTGTACCATAAACATTTCTCTTCATTATTCATAAATATCGAAGGTGAGAAGAATGAATCAAGTTGAAATAGAATTCTTTACATGTTTGCTATCATTTGATGCTAGCATTAACCAAAAGCATGTTTTTCGAGCTAGTAAACCAGTTTCAGAAATGTTTCCCAGTTTAATACAAACACACGTATTCAGAAAAGGAAATTGCTGTGTCAGGTGTTGATATGCTCCAGGCAGATTATTTCCTGTTTTGGAAATCACTGTATTCAGTTAATCAGAGCTGAGATGGTTTTATTCACTCTCTACAAGGGGAATTGGCCAGCCCAGTAATACTGATTTCCAAATATTTCTTTAGAATTAAAGCCCAGGTTGTAAGACTCACTAGATACCTAAATATAAAATACTTGGGCTCTTTTTTTATAAATTAGAAGTGTTCATTTCCATATGCTGTGATTTTTTTTGGCCTTTTTATGATTTGTGTCTTTATACCAAAAGAACTTGGACTTTGAATTTGTTTCCATTTATGCTATCAGTTTTACGAAATCCCTCTGGTAAGATGAGACATAATTTTCCTGTTACAGGAAATTCTTGGCTACTCACATTAGTAGAGGCATGTTTTAGAAATCACATTTTAGCCAGTAACTCCATTTTTTCCAGTGCCATTTTCTATATGACCTACTATTATAAGCAAACTAATCGATCTAAATTTTATATTACTACCAGCTTTTTTATCATATTATTTGCTTTATACCCCAACACTCTAACCTCTCTTCCTTTGGTAAATGTATCATACTCTTTTTGTAGAACTTTTCCCCTGACCACTTGTTTCAAATAGGAGGTGCCAAGGGTACTACCCAATCACCTGCAATTCTAGTGATTGGACTATGTCAGGCTAATAGCAGGCATTCTCCAAGACTTTTCTAATTTAAGCAAGGTAGAGATAATGTGAAAGGAGGTATCTGATTACTAGATATATTAATTTGGAAGTTGTCTGTGATCATTTATTATTTAGTGCTTTTTATAAATTGATTTAAAAATTTCTCCTTAAATTATAGAGTAGTTACATTAGATAGAGAATAACCTATTGTTATATTTGTGTCTTTTATTAATATGGAATTTAACATTTTTAGGTAGCCAACATGTTTTGTTCTATGGCTGCCAAGTTTGTAACGTTTCCTTGCTCTAATGTTTGATTAATAATACATTTAACAAATACTTTTTATGTTTTGAGCATTGTTCACTTACTTTTGCCAAGCGGTAGATCATATACTTGAACTCTGTGATGATAGAAAATGGCAGTTGTTTTTGCTGAATTAATTCCGGAAAGTGATCGTTTCTAATGAGTAGAATTTAGTGACAAGGAGACCACATCTTCATTGCCTTGTTTTGTTTAAGGCTCAGGACCACCCAGTGAGCGGGTGAAGATAAGGAGGCTATTTGGAAATTTTTTTAAAAGGAAAAAAGTCTGTGCACCTGTTGCACAGCTGTAGTGGCAGCCTAACAGGAACAAAGCATGCAGGGAGTGTGCTTAGCAGTTATTTCTCTCACTTGAGGTGTAAATATTTTGCTGTTTTCAACATTCCTATGGAGACCATCAGGCCTAACAACATCCTCAATGACATTCTGTGAGAGATTCTATCCTGCTCTTACTCTTTAACTGTGAAAAGTAATAAAGAGTAACTGTTTTCCAATGGCAGGAAAACTTGATAAAATGACAAATTTTAAAAGAAAAAAATGAGAGAAAAAGATAGAAAGTGATTTTTGAGCCATTTCCATCATTACAGAAATTTCTGTCGAACAATGTTGCTCTGGAAATTCCTATTTTATAAAAATACAGTCTTAAATAAAGTTTAAGATACAATTATTAGGTTCACACCAAGCTATATTTTCCCTTAGGTCTTAAAGAGTCTTTATACTTTTTTTGTGTTTGAAAAAAAAACAACAAAAAAATGGTATGTTCTTATACTGGAATATTACTCAGCAAAGAAAATGAACAAATTATAGGTACACACAAACTGAATAAACCTTATAATCATAGTATTGAGCAAAATACTTACAATACTAAAGAAGACTATTACTATACATCCATTTACATAAAGTTCAGAGACAGGCATACATACAGAGGTCGGTAGGAGAAACTATAACAAAATCAAGGTAGTGATTATCATAAAATTATAATAATGGTTATGTCTAGGGGAGAGGGAGAAAGACACACTCTAGAAGGTATACATAAGTAAGCTTCTCAGTTATCAGCAATATTCTATTTTCCAACCCATATGGTGGTAACATCTGCATGTTTCTATAAACTCTTCTGAATATATTATATTTTGCAATAAAAATAGGATAAAAATTATTGTCATAGTTAATTGAAAATGCTTACTTCTTTTAAAGTATCAAATTACTTATTTATTTCTAATTAATTAATTATTTATGGTTTAAACTGCAGCACCTGGTATTCCAAGGTGGTCTCCCATCTAAGTACTAACCAGGCCCAACCTTGCTTAGCTTCCAGAATCAGACAAGATCAGGCATGTTCAGGGTGGCATGGCTATAGACTAAAATCACTTAAAAACCAATATGACTGAGGGACTATTCGTGGAACCTAGATGTGAGTGTACAGATTTTAGTGTGTAAGTTGGAGTGTTACCTTTTAGTGATAAGAGGAAATCCTTAATTTAAAAATGTTGGCAGTAGATTATGGTAGACGTACTTAAACAAAAATAAGATCACTTTCTTATTCCCTGGAGGTTTATATAAACCAGATGGCATATTTTTATTCTATAAGTGTCTAGATGTTTTAAATATCTTTGCTGAATTGTTGTCATTTTCTTCTAGATGTCATGTTAAATAAAAGATTAATGGAGGTGTTTGTTGTTTTAGAAGTTGATACTGATCAGTTGGAAGCATTTATTAAGGACAAGTTAGCACAGACATTCTTCTACTACGATTAATTTCAGACTAGGTTAAAAAATTTCCATTGAAAATGCTTTGAATATTCAAAACAATCTCTTGTGCTGTTATAAATTGGAAGGCTCTAGAGGTTTTATCATCAGATACTTGTACAGCCAAAAAGATGATTCATGTTCAATTACTCCTAAAACCTGAGGTTGTTTAAATGAAAAAAAAAAAACTGTAAAAAAGATATTCTATACTTATTATACAATTCTAAATCCAGAACATTTTGAAGACAACTGTGTTTGTCAGTGTAATGCCATACATTTATTAGCTGAGTTAACTACCACTGTCAGAGTTTGTGCTAGATGATTTGTGTATACTATCTCATTGAAGCCTTTCAACAATTTTCAGAAAGTGTTCCAGTACCATTTCACTGCTGAGAAAACTGAATCTTAGCTTAAAAAATTTCCAAAATACATATTAAAACTAAAGTATACATATCATAAAAACAGAATGTAAAATATACCCCAGTTCATTTTTTTTTAGTGAGGGTCTTTATTTTAATATTTTAAAATTATTTTTAAAATTTCCTTTTTTCCTAAAGTTTTTGATTTTTTAACTGCAGTTGACATACGATATTATAGCAGTTTCAAGTGTGCAACATGATTAAACATTTATATAACTTATGAAGTGATCACCCTGATAAATCTAGTACTCATCTGACATCATACATAGTTATTACAATATTATTGACCATATTTTTTATGGTCATATATCTCCATAACTGTTTTGTAACTACCAATTTACACTTCTTAATATCTTCCTCTTTTTTCACTTAGACTCTGAGCAGCCCTCCCATCTGGTAACCATCAAAATGTTCCCTGTATCTACAAGTTTATTTCTGTTTTATCTGTTTTGTTTTTTAGATTCTATATATAAGTGAAATTATATAACATTTATCTTTGTCTGAATTATTCTACTCTGCACAATATCCAGGTTCATTTTTTTTTAAATCAGAATATTGTAAATGAAAAGATTTAAAATTCTTTAAACAAGAGACTTTTTTCAAATTTATGTTATAAAAATATCAGATGTTTATGGAAAAAAACTTCATCAGCATAACAGGAGAATAATAAATAACAATGTCAGAAATATCAACTACTGAATGATTGCATGACATTCTGATAAGCACATAAAGATTCAGATAAGAAAAAAGACAAATTTGTTTATTTAGCTTTAAATGGGAAAAAAGTTCCATCATAATTCTAATGTATACTTAAGGGGGGAATGCATTTCAAAAGCAATAGTTAAGAACAACAGTTTAAATGGAATTTCTAGCAGTTTTAATGCTACAAAGATTTTTATATCTACTGCATGGTTGACAGGCATTAAGACTTCAGAAAAAAGAACATACACCACACCCTTTTTATTCACTACTCCTTTCTCTCTCCACTCCTTTTCTCCCCTCCCCTCACCTCTCACAATCTCTTTATTTTTCCAGCTTGCACTATGTGTTCACCTCCTGTGTAATTACCATAAATAATCAGCAAGATAGGACCTGTGTGGGACAAATGCCACACCTTGGTTGTGTTGTGAGCAACCACTTGAAGTGGTGGCAACCTAAACATTTGCACACTTCTTGCCACAATGTTTCATATTTAAGTATTTCATAACAAGTTAAGTCTTTTACAATTCAGGAGGTAAAATATCTGAATGCCTCTCCATGGTTAATACCTGACCCAAAGTTATTTCTCTCTATTCATTGAAGTGTTGACTGGCCAAAACACTTGACTCTACATGCCTGGGACGGGTGTTGACTATAGCTCAGGATGATTCTTTTAAATTAAAAACAAAACACAAAAACGCAATTGTTCTTTCCTATTAAGAACTGGGCAGGAGAAAACAAAAGGCTTTGTTCAGCTGTAAACCATGTAAAAGCAGGGGTATGGTACTTGCTTCTGCCAAGGCGAAAATAGAGCAATCAGCAAAATCTTCAGATCCCAGAAAAGAAACATTCTGGTACTTTCTTGAGCCAGCATGAAAGACTAAATAAACAAGCAAATAAATAAATAAATAATAGAAATTCCCAGTAAATAATAAGATAGGCAGGAAAAGCCCCCATTATGAGTTTCTTTTGCCCATCCTCTGTCTACACAGCCAGACTTAACCTTCCAATAATTGTTATTCTTTCCTCTCCTTGTGCTCTATCTTCTCAACAATCATTTATTTTTATTTTTCCGAAAGTAAATGTGTATTTCTTTAGCATGTAATAATAAGTCCCCAGTTTTGGAGAGTAGCAAAACTCTGATTTCCAAATCACTAACACCACCCCACCTCCACCCCATACACACACATATATCTATGGGGCCCGGGGTGTGCAAAAAAGACAAAATTATACCATTAGATGAGACTATAAAATAGTCAGACCCCTAACTTAAAAGGGAAGAAGTTGAGGGTCAGAAAGAGAATTTGTTTGCTCAAATACACAGTAGTTACTGGCAAATTAGAGTAGGATTCAGATCATATGAGTTCCAGTCAAATATATTTTCCTAGACCTAATTATCTTAGTATAATTAATTTTGTTTATAAAATTTTATAATATCTTTAGAGATAGCTGGAGACACCTGAGTTATCCCCAAAGTAGGGGTGGGATCACCACCAAGGGGAAGCATAAGATTTAATTGAAATTTTAAAAATTCAATTTTGTACTGTGTTCCTTCACAAACTTCACTGATACCAGATTTTTTTTTTCTTTTTTCTTTTTTTCAGTATCTGGGTTTTGGTGGCACAATCTCCCCTAGGTAATCTGTTTCTTATCATAATTTTGCAATGCAGTTTCAACTGTTGCATTTTCCTTTGCTTTGTCACAGTCATCCTTTCCAGTATTGACTCACCATTGCACACTCTGTATTCAAACAAGATGGTACAGCTTCTCTAGAGGAACTACTGAGACACGTATGATGGAAGATTACCTGCATACCTAAAATAGTTGCCTCTTAACTCACACTGTGTTTTATGTAGCTGGTAGGTGGCCTCAGGGATAAACCCACTGGGCCAAATCCATTCTGATAACCTTTCTTAAGAGATTTTGTATCAGCTTTACTTCTCACTCATTTACCAAACATCAAATAAATCTCTTCTTCTCCTCTTAGAGTGCTCCAACACCGACTGATTTAGATCTGAACTTCATGAAATCAAGGCATAATTGAACAATTAGTTCAATGACATATCCATGATGTGTCAGTAAGTGATAACCCTGTAAGCACATGTGATGAGTGCATACCAAATGCAACTCCAGGATATAATTTCAGGTTCTCCGGTATCTGGGGCACCCAACTGGTATCACAACATGTTAATCAGCCTCAACTATGGCCATTCATGCTACTTCTTCAACCCTAACCAGAGCTATGCATCGGAAACTATATCTGCTATTTCTCCCCACTTCTAAATTTAGATATAACTAAAAATATTGCACATTCATCTTTCAGACTGTGAGCTCTTTAAAGGGAATAACTAAGAACTAATAAACTTTGGCTTCCCAGTGACTAATAGCCTTTGTGGTTATTTAATAAATGATGAATTAATAAATAAATGAATAAATAATGAGTAAAAGTGTTTCAAATACCTCTCATACAAAAGTAGTGCTATTAATACTACATTAATTAAGGTCAATTTTCTCTTGTATGGTAATTTTTTCCTTGCCCTTTCCCTAACTGCAGGTATTTTTCTTCATCTCTACCTCAAAACAAGCCATCCATTTTCTGCTATGGCTCAAGATTACAGGGAATTGTAAGATTTGTAGATGTTGGTCCAATATATTAAAATAATAAGATATTAGTGGTATGCTCCAATAAGTTACTGCATATTTATTGGAGACAATGATCAGAATTCTAGTTTGCAAGGAAAACTGACACTGTCCATTAAATGATTATCTGGGGTCTGAACATTGAAAGGGATACACCATTTCAAAGTTGAGAAGGCTAGGCTGGAACTCAGTGAGGAAAGGAATTAGAGAGTTAGAAAGAGGATGTAATACCAACTGGTGCTAAAATAGATAAGACGGGAGCTTCTAAGTACAACAACAGAGGCATTTCAACCCCCTGCAAAAGGCTCCTGATCTTTGATGGTTGCTCAACAACCCCACTCCTTTTCACACACCCATCCCAGGTGATTATAGAAGATTTGTGCTTTCTCACTTTTTTCCCTTTACCTTTTAGCACTACCTTTGATATTTAGTTATTAATCACATTTTAAATATCAGCAAATATATACTATTTGTTCTGAAATCTAAACCCTACTCAAGATAGTTTATTTGCTTTGGAGATTTCTCTGTCACTGACCTCACAGACTAAAGAAAATAGCTAAGACAGAGTTATTTTTTTAATTTCAAATAATGGATCATCTTTATTCCTTTAAAGGTATCAGTTCTCTATATATCTAAAAAGAATGAAAATCAGTGAATGATTAACTCTTAGAGGATATGTCTGAATAGTAAACCAATTTAAAGTTAAGACAAACTATTTTAAATATACAAATCATTCACTGCTGAGTTCAACTTATAAGAATTTAACCTTATGAAATATTTTAAAATGTAGTCACATTGATCCCTCATTTTTAATGTCAAAAAAGAACCTTAAAGCAGGGGTCCCCAACCCCCAGGCCACAAACGAGTACCAGTCCATGGCCTGTTAGGAACTGGTCTGCACAGCAGGAGATGAGCAGCAGGCAAGCCAGTGAAGCTTCATCTGTATTTGCAGCCATTCCCCAGCACTAGCATCACCACTTCAGCTCCACCTCAGATCATCAGGCATTAGATTCTCATAGGAACGTCAGTCTCCAGTGCCAGAAGGTTGAAGACCACTGCCTTAAAGTTATACACTAAAGATTGCTTAAGTAAAAAATGATGCATTCATAAGTGGATCACTTTCAACTAAAACGCAAACCATCATTACTACTACCATAAAAACACATTGTATATTCCTTTAAAATACATACTGCTTAGATATTTTTATTATGCATGTAAATATGTGCATAAGAAAAAACTAGAAGGATAAAAGTAAAATGTTAACTGGCTATTTTTGAGTGGTAAGATTATGTTGAGCTTTGTTTGATAACTTTTTTAGATTTTGGTATTTTCTTTAGTTTCTGATTTGAAAATAATTTATTTTTTAACTAAAAACATTAATAACAAGTAGAACATGCAAAAGAAGAGATTAACTATTGGCTGGGAATTCAGGAGCAGTGAAATTTCTCTCTGGCCCTCAGAAATACATTTGCAATAGCTTATTGATGTCTAAAATCTTACATTTAGATACTCTTTTCTTTGTCCTTACTCTCTGTATTTTGCCGAAATGAAAATATACCTAAAAAAGCAAAATATTTATTTTACTCAGCCTTTATACCCCAGGAAGCCAATGCTTTTAAAGCTATGTTTGTGAACTCAATTTATGAAACTTGGTTTGAATATAAAATAAAGTGGAAAGAATGGAAGATATCTGAGTTCATTCATCCTAGTTAGGGAAGGTATTGTTACATGGCATCTTATTTTCAGTCATATATGTCTGTATTGGGACATAAGGTAAATGTATTCTTTATGGAAGGACATAATCAAAACAGTTCAGTGATAGCATGAACACATAGACTAGATCTTCCCCTGAAATGTGTTTTTGGTTTTGGTGGAGATATCTAAAATTTAATCCTTAGTATTTAAGGATGCAGAGAGAGAGATGAGAGCATTAGAGGATGTAATTTGTTTGTGGCTCTCCTTAGCTTTCCTTGGCTGCCCTAGGGAGCCTGAACTATAGCACAGAGCCCCACTCAGAAGTTTCTTGCTATTGCAAGTTAAATTGATAGAATTTTTATAGTTACTAAAATTTTGGGCTATGGAATTATTGTAATTCTCTGAGCTCCTCAAGATATTACTATCTGTTGGTACCTAAATAAGAAACCATTTATTTGTCCAGTGGTGTGCAAGTAATTTAATCCATATAAGGCTCAAGTACATTGCTATATTTCCAAATTATATGAGAGATTATAATACCTTCTTTTACTTAGAATCCAAGATTCTAAACAATTTAGAAAGTCAAAATTTATTCTGATTTCTTATTCTCCACTAATTCATGGGTCTGCATTCTTTTGTAGATATCTCTAGAGGTTCCCTTACAGTCCAGAACTTTTCATCTGAGCAAAGAAATCTGGGGAAAAAAATACACTAAGTTTTACATGACTTTATCTATAACCTCTGCAGTGTACATTTGCATTTGAAAGAGGATCTAGTACTGTAGAACAGGATCTTTAATACAAAAGAATGAGTCAGATCTGTGACAGGCCAGGAAGAGATCCGTAGTATGTATTTCTCATGCTTTGACCTTCACAGTCTTTTGATCACCTCCCCAAGGTAGACATCTAAGGTACAGCCAAGTGACCTCAGTTCTGCTGATCACATGTATCCAGGCAAGACTTTGACTTGGAAGAGAGCAATGTGAGGAGGCAAGGCAGGCACCACATCAAATACATTTTCTAGTGAAAATGGCTGCACGGGCATGTAATTTTCAGGGGGCAGTGGTAGATTCTTTGGTGTCTAGTGCCTAAGGTAGTGGTGTGAGTTGGGATGTTCATGCCTGGTGGAGCAATGGGGTCTTTGCTGAAATGGTTCTGCAATGTGATTGGAGCTTTGTTCCTGACTGTATTGGTTACAAACCTGAGTCTGACTATCCTAGAGATTCTCTGCTCTTTCTAGTATCTGTTAATATGTTTCTTGCTATTTAAATTAGTTAGAATGAGTTTTGGTCTTTGTGATGAAGAACCCCAGTTGATACAGGTTCCTTCCTTCCTTCAAGTCATACTATGTAAACAGAAGTGAGAAAAGTATGAGGCAAACATCTGATACTAGTGTCAGACAGTTCTTCCATAAAGCGTTATCTAACACTCACCAATGTGAGTATTTTTTTAAGAAAGACAGAAAACAACTGATGGAAATATTATTTAATCTTCAGTTGCTTGAATAAGTGATATTTGGATACAGATCTTAAAGGCAAAATACTGGAGATTGGAATTGAGGCTTTGTTATGCATGCAAGGTAACACTTCCTTTGCCATTTGCTGAAATGACTAGTTTTTTCATCCTTTGCTCTATTGAGATGAGGTTGTATTATTGGACTTATATTAATGAATGATTCTGATCATTTGCACAAAAAAATGTAAAAGTTATCAAGTAGATAAGTAGAAAATATCAAAATATAACATACCTTCATTTGTTATAATCCTTTAAACTAACATTAAAAGCAAAATAAAACTTGCAGAGTTGTGTTCTCTTTTTTATTAGCTCAATTTATTTGATAAATAATACAAAAATAGAAGTTAATGTAATACCTGGCATTACATTAGAAATAAAAAAAAATTAACTACGAAGAATAAAAATGACTTAGTAAGGAGAGATCAGGGTTATCAATCTAAATAGAAAGGTAAACTGAAGAAACTCAAATGACCAGAAATTGAATTTATTCAGGAATAGCAAAGGAATTCCAATTCAGAAAACACTTGTAATAACAAACTACAAGTGAGTCCGTTGAGGGTTCGGGGCATAAAGTATTTATTTATGGGCAAGGAATACAAAGAGAGGTAAGTTCAACCAGAATCTAAGCAGTAATTTCATTGGCTTGGGGTGAGATTCTTGTTGGATATTCATTGGTCAGGACATAAGTCTCAGTCTTTTGTAAATCAGGCATTCGTGAGAAATTAGTCTCTTAGTTCTTAAATTTCATACTTCTGAGGGCACAGCATGGGATTTTCTATTTCATTATCTTCTGGTTCCATTTTAGATTGAAGTTTTCACACAGTCATAAAAGCCAGACTGGGAAAGCTCTCTTTCCCTCTGAAAGAAGTTTTCACTGATTCAATGGGACTTTTTGTCACAGCAGCAGTTGGCTGTGTCATCGCTCGAAGAATTTTGAACTCATACATTGGAAGGAACACAATGAGAAACATTCTAGTCATTAAAACATTACACAACAAAGATAATTTAAAAATTCTTATTCTATATGAATGCTTGTGTGTATGTGTTTCCTTTTTTAAAAAAGCTGGAACCAGTATTTCCTTTTTTTATTCTGAAAAATGAAACAAAAATTTAGGAAGAGCCATGTTACCTTTTGTTTCTGATACAATTTGTTAAGTGGAGAGTTTTTAAAATTGGATTTAAGCCTTCCAAGGCCACTAGAACGGATTAGTAAATATCAGTGCCTAACATTTAGACTTCAATCATGATCCTGATTGTTTAAGGTAAGTTTTTATTAATCGCTTCTAAAACTCTCACCCACAATGTATCTGAGTGTTGGTGCCCCTTACGAACACAAATGTTTTTTGTTTTGTTTTGTTTTTGGCTTCAACATTGCAATAGAGAATGAAAGCATTATATGCACCGGTGCATGCCAAATTACATATAGAAAATAGGGGGGAGGGTAATGTGCATAGAAAACTCTGACTTGGAATAAACTGACAGTGAAAATAATGAAATAAAGTAAAATATATCTTGTCAATTCAATAAATATCTATTTTTGAGATGTGTTCAGTTTTCTGGGGGTAGAGGTTATTTTAGAAATTACTTTCAACAAAATGTCTTTGAAATGTTTGCAAAACTGCTTGGAAAAGTTAAGCTAGTGTTTCTTAAGCAAGGAGCTGAAAGGGAAAGGAGGGTGGTAGCAAGGATGCTGAAATAAAAACTTCTGTGCAGAGTCAAGTGTGAAGCAATTTCAAAGAGCAAGAGCTCTGGAGTTGGACAGATTTGAATCCTAGCTCTACCATTTGGTCTGTCTTATTTAACTTCCATATTCTTCAGTTCCATGTTGTTAAATGGATAAAATACTTACCTTCAGAACTTTAGGTATCAAATGAAAGAATATACAGGGCATGTAATAAGCTGTCAGAAAAGGGTGGTGATAGTGATGATGATGAAGATGATAAAGATACTTTTTGAAGAAAGCAAGGCAAGAATAGGTTGCTGTTTTCTATGACTGGCTCAGTGATTCTCACACTGCACTGTAGACCTACTAAAGTGAAACTTTGAAAGATGGGACCTAGAAATGTATATTTTTAAAAGTCCCCTGGTGATTGTATTAATAAGTTAATTTTGTGGACCACTGAGATTTGATTGCTGGCATCTTACTGACTTGCATGGTGTAGAAGAAACCACAACCTCATAATGTCTACAAGTATCCAAGTAAATAACTATGAGTGAAATATTAAGTGAGCTCACATTTTCTTTATACCTGGGTGGATCTCTAGCCCTGGTGTGAGATTACCCTCCAGCTACGTGTGAAGCTAGTATACTAGTTTAAATAATCTCTTCTATTAAAGAATACATAAATAAATGAACAGATGTTCACATTTTTAAGACTGGAAAACACGTTGAAAAGCAAGTAGCCAAGCCTACGTTGATCCATAAATAACATCTCTAACTTTTGAAGATATCAGCTGTGGGCTGTTTGGGGCTCAAGTGTGACCTGAAGCAGAGCTTCTAAACCCCATTTGTCTTCATTCCTTTGGTGGTCCTAAATCCTACTCCTGAAAGCTCAGTATCACCATGGGGCTACAACCTTAATTCTGACCCCACTGTTTTCTTCTCTGATAGGGAAGTTGCACCCATAAACACTTCTCTGCATCCTTAAGTGGATAAGATTAAGCTCTGAGGATAACAAGTGGTAGCAAGGATGAGGAGAAAAGAGAATTCTTGTACACTGTTGGTGAGAATGTAAATTGGTGAAGCTGCTATACAAAACAGTATGGAGGATCCTCAAAAACAAACAAACAAACAAACAAACAAACAAACAAACAAAGAACTACCATATCTAGCAATCCCATTTCTGTGTATATAGCCAAAAGAATTGAAATCAGGACCTTGAAGAGAAATCTGCACTCCCATATTTATTGCAACATTATTCACAATAGCCAAAAAATGAAGACAACCTAAGTGTCCATTGGCAGAACAATGAATAGAGAAGATGTGGTGTGTATAAACCATGAGAAAGAAGAAATCCTGTCATTTGCAACAACTTGGATGAAACTTGAGGGTATTATGTTAAATGAAATAAGTCTGACAGAGAAAGACAAATACTGTGTGATGCCACTCATATGTGGAATCTAAAAGGGCCAAACTTATAGAAACAGAGAGTAGAGTGGTTGTTACTAGGAACTGAGAATGTGGGAAATGGGAAGATATTGGTCAGAGGGTACAAACTTCCATTTATAAGATTAGCAAATTCTGGGAGTCTAACGTACAGCATGGTGATTACAGCTTATAACACAGTATTATATACTTGAAAGTTACCAAAAGAATAGATCTGAAATGTTCTCACTACATTTCACAGAAGTAGAAATGGCAATTATGTGATGGGATGAAGGTATTAACTAATGCTATGATGGTAATCATTTTGCAATACATATATGAATCAAATCAACACATTAAACTTACACAATGTTGTATGTCAATGATATCTCAATGAAGCTGGAAAAAAAAAGACTAACCTCTGAGATATCAGTGAATATTAACTGGGTTATAAAATACTAAAGCAAATGAAATTGCTTCACTTATTAAAAATGACTGCAAAGATTTTCTGAAGTCCATGCATTTGCTTCTCATCCTTGAGTTCATGTAATGAGTTCATTTTAGGAACTTCTGAGATATTTTTTATTCTCTGGACTAAAGTCAGTCATGTTCTGAGATATAGTCTATATAGGAGATTACCTACTGTGATACGCTCAAGCTTATCACTCAGGGCAAATGTTCTATTATATGACACAATTTTTAAAGGATTAATTTGACCTCCAGTAGATTAACAAAGAAATCAAAAATAACATTTTTGGGGTGCATCAATAGATAATAACAATAATAATAATAATGTAACATCTACATAACATTTTAAAATTTAGAAAAGGTTCTGCATGCAAATGCTGTCTTATATTTTGAGTTTTGAAAACCTTTATTTTATTTAGTTCAATTTCTGTAATCAAAAATAAAAGGAAGGAAGTAACTTTAAGGAATACTTGCCTACATATACACTGACACTAACTGCTAGAGTTGGAGCTTTAGTTCCAATGCTCTATTGACTAAATGATATTCATGACTTCAAGTCTAACATTTTCACTGTAAAAAGATAACTTTATCACAATTTATGTGTAATAAAGAAATACTAACTCATTACAACCTTTGGTGTTGAATCTAAAATTAAGTATGATAGTTCCCTTATAGAAGGTATTACCACTTGCGTCAAGGAGCTAATTTATTGAAACTTTAGATAAGAGAAGACCTCTTATTACAGTCCTGAGTATTTCAAAATATCTTCTGTGTTCACACAGAAGCATAATTTATTGCTTTCAATAATTTTTTCTCTTCAGGTAGTTAGAAAAAGAAAACTATCATATATGGCACAGAGATCATATTGCAACTTTTTTTTTATAAGAAGGTAGAGGAAATGAGAAGCCTTATATAAACTCTTCAGCCATAATTAAAACAGTAATAATAAAATTCTCATTGAATTACATAGGATGAGACTCAGATCCAATAATTACATAGTGTGTTTTAATAACACTGTACAATCACTAATTAGATAGTCCAAACATCTTCTCAATGAGGTAGGGTAAGTATTATCATTCTATTTTGCCTATGAGGAAATAAAAATGCAGAGTTGTTCCATGATGTATCCAAAGGCATACAGGTGAGTCATGGTAGGGCTGAGATTAGAACCCACAGCTCTGATTTTGTTATTCCTAAAACTTACTACTCTTCTTTCCCAGATTTTATACTAAAATGTTGTTTTGTATGGTTTAGAATTATTATCATCTCTGATTAATTGTGTTTATAAAAGCCATGCCACCACCATGTACTTATAGCTTTTTTCTTCTGGCTAATTTAAATAACTTGGTAGACATTGTTTGGCTGTTTGTCATGATTCTGTAGCAGTGTGTCCATTTTGTGATAGGTATGGAGGGGAATAAAGAAAGTGACAGGAGAGGCCTAGAGAAAATAACAAGATTTACACTACGGGATATGATGCTTATAAGAATGTGTGTGTGTGTGTGTGTGTGTGTGTGTGTGTGTGTGTGTGTGTGTGTGTGTGTGTTTATGTTATGAACATCTATCTTGGATTGTGAAAATACACAGACATACAAACACATACCCTAGGACATTCATA